>CM017906.1:403483-427415 GCA_008369825.1 Triplophysa tibetana | reverse complement strand
AGAAAGGAGAAAAGAAGGAAAAAGAAAGGGAAACGAAAGAAAGCGAAAAGGAGAAAATAAATAAAAGAAAGGAGGAAAAAAACCATGGGGAAAGAATGAAAGAGACAGAGAAATTAAAAAGAAAAGAAAGGTGAAAAGAAAGGAGGAAAGAGAAAAGAAAAGAGGAAAAGAAAGAAAAAGTAAGGGAAATGAAAGAAAAAGAAAGAAAGGAGGAATGAAAGAAAGGAGAAAAAGAAAGAGACGAGGAAAGAAAAAGAGGTAAAGAAAGGGAAATGAAAGAAAGAACGGAGGAAAGAAAGCGAAAAGGAAAAAATAAAAAAGAAAGGAGGAAAAGAATAATGGGGAAAGAAAGAAATATATAATTATTAAACACTTTTTATCATCACATTTAAATAATAAAATACATTTATATATTTAAAAGTAATGAAGTAACTGCTCATGATTTCCTCTCATGTCATTCCAAACATTTCTGACTCAATATCCCAGATCTACCAACATCACACATGTATGTCAAGATGATGTCATCACTAACACAATGTTCAATGCGTCTCATTAAATATCAACAAACCAAAGTTGTGTTTTTCCATTTTATTTAATAAGTCCAACAAAAAAACACATTTCTGTGAATATTCAGATATGAAATCCATACAGTTGAATAAAACAAACGCTATTCACCCCCAAAGTGCACAGAACCACGTAAAGCAGATGACGGCTATCACTATGATGTCGTTTAATGCAATAAAAACATTATTAATGAGAAACCAGATTAAAAGAGCTCATGATGATACAGCCTGAACAACCTAACTAACAAAACACACTTTAGTTTGTTTAAATCAAACGTGCGAGTAACTCAACCATCACAGTTTAAATATTGTCAGATGTTAGCGTGAGGGGTTCAGTGTGGCTGATTATTAACGGTCACACACACAAGACTTTGACCAGAGATGTTCAGAATGGAGATCTCCATCAAACTCAGTCACGGTCCGTCTCTCACATCAGCGTCCGCAAACGTCTTTAAGTGCTTTTCCATAAAAGCTCTTCTGATTGGTGGACGGCGGGCCGTCTGCGCATCACTGCGTCTGCAGGGCCTGCGTCAGGTGAATGGCAGCTCCGGGCGGCAGAGGCCAGTTGTCCTGACCCTGATGCGTCTGGAGGAGACGGTAGAGCTGTTTGAGATGCGTGACGATGTTGTCTTTGATGTCAGGAATGGAGATCTGCAGACGAACGCTTCCGCTGTCGAAGGAGCGCGTGCAGTCGCCAGAGAACATCTCGCTGATCATACGAGCCACCACTGGAATCACCTGTAAACACACACACACATGAATCAAGTTCATTCACTTCACATCTCTGATCAAATCAAACACCACAGGAGCGTCTAAACTCGAAAAAATGAAAGTTGCATTTTCTAATTTGCATTAAAAAGATAAAAAATTGATTTAGGATTGTTTTTTTGTATTTCATCAGCCGTTTAATCTTAGTGGTGGAGATGCAACCACATATTTAAATTTAATGTTTTAAATATAATTTTGTGCATTCATGGATTTTGAAAGCTTCAGAGTAACGTCTTAGGGTTTATTTTTCATTGGCATGTCCATTTCATTTGTATTTATTTACATACTCATATTAATTTGTTTGAATGAAAGTAGTTAAAAAACTATCGTCAAGTTTTTCATTTTATTATTTGAACAAACGAGAATGAAGAAACACATATTTGTGGTATCATCCCGTTCGGTTTAGCCGACTATGACGTAAAGACCCGGAAAGGTAAAAAAGGTCATCACTATTATTAGAATTTTTGTTTTGCTTTAACATTTTACTCAAACGAGTGTGATGTAATATTCAATCAACATATGATCGCATCACGTATTGAAATCAAATCATAAACATCATGTCTCAGAACACGTTAAACACATCTTTCCACATGTATGATTGTCATCAAAGGTTGTGTGTTGTGTGGATTTAGGTTTGCGTGTGAAGTCTCACCTGCACCATGATGAGTTTTCTGTCTCGGGGTCGACCGTCAGGCCACTCCTCCCCGAAACACAGATTAATGTCATACATGGGCGACTCCAAGGACGACTGACCTCGCTGGTGGTGAGCGATCACACCTGCAAACACACACAAGATCTTAAACCCACAGACTTTCATCATCAAACACCTGATCACTTTCTGACTTTTAACACAAAAAGAGATGAAATCGTAAACGTTGGTGTGAAAGTAAAGCAGAAGACCGTACGCTCACCGCTGAGGAAGGACTCCAGACAGAAGAGTTTGACCTTTCGCTGCCGCTCGATGAGATTGGGAGCGTTGGGGTTGGGTGCGCACGGACCGGACCAGTACACTTTGCACTGACACAGCCTGACGGCGTAGATGTCGTGACCGCTGACCTCCAGGATGAGCCCGCGGTCCATGACGTCCAGCAGGCGGCTGGTGAAGACGCGCTGCTTTTCGTTGGCGATGTGCTCGGTGGGGGGGAAGCGAACCTGCTCCAGACTGATGGGCCCGAACAGCTCCTCCTGATTCACCATAGGACCCAGATCGCCGTAAAACAGCCGGCAGCCCTGCGGGTTACTGACGATGGCCGGCGGACACACCTCCTTGCCGCGGTAAAAGCACTGCACCTCCAGATCGGTCACTGAGGAACACACCAGTTGAGAAACGGTCGAGACAATGAGGATTACCTATTGAATTGGTTCGTACTGGGCAGAGAGCTGATCCACGTCTCCGGGGTGGCGAACATGGCCTCCAGAGGTGTGGGGGTCTGGACCTCCATGGGCGGCGGCTGCATCTCCACGTCCGGCTCTTCTTTGGGCCTCCAGGCCGGAGGAGGAGGTGGGCAGCTGGGGGGCTGCATGGGAGAGACTGAACCCGGAGGAGTCCAGACCTGAGCCATCGGAGAGGCGCTCATCCCTAAACACACACATGAGCATTAAAACAATCGCTTATAGTTGCGCGATAAGTTGTATTAGCTAGAATAGAACAGGTGTGTGTACGTTGTGGTGGATATGGTGGTGGAGGGTCTGGAGTGTCCGGAATATCATCTTCATCCCCGTCGGTCTCATCTGTGTGAACTGAACCTGAGAGAGCGAGAGACAACATCTGTCATCCAGTGATTCAATGATGAGAAGTGAATCGGGTTAGTCCACGTGTGTGTGTGTGTGTACGCACCTGGGTTACTGGGTGTAATGTCACACACATCGTAGATCTTCCGCGGGTTCATGGGAACTTCTTTGGTCCCGTCATAAATGAGATTAAACTCTCGGCTCTTGTTGAGGGCACAGCGCAGCTGAGCTTTCCATTTAGCCGGATCCGGCTCGTCCACTCCTTCCTGATATTTCCCCGTCTCCACAGCCCACGCCTGACACACACACACACACACACACACACGTCAGTCTGAGTCTGATCTCCTGCACTGTTCCACATCAGACGCACACAATGACTCACTTTAAAGATGGTGCTCTCCTCTTCCTGTTGCGGTGTGTGACGGGTGGCGTGTTTCCACGGGATCTGGAAGCGGCGGGCGTCGCGGTCCATCCACATCAGACCCGGAAACGTCCCGTTATTCACCTGATCCACCAGCCAGGGCTTGAGCCGCACGCGCCGGGGGTGAGAAGACATGACGGCCCCCCTGCGGGAGAGAAAAACTGCCCCTCGTACACTGCGGAGGAAAACCGAAACAATCAATAAGACATAAAGATCTCCCGTTCACACCACACGCGTTTAATCTGGTTTCACTTCACATTCGGGTTCAATTGGGTATCTACTCCTTGTTTGTTTTCTTGCATGTTTATGTGCTTTTCTTTGCTATTTGGGAAGTTTGGAAACACGTTTGAAAACTTTATGTAAATTGTATTAATATAAATACTATTGAATTGTTCAAATCTGAACTGACCATTCATTACAATCGACCTGATTAAAATTAATTTAACTTACCTTAATATATATAGATTTATATTTATATTTATTATTATATAACACACATATGCTTTACAAAACATAGTATGCTTTATGTGAGAAATGTGACTTTTAAACTATTTTTAAGGAACTTTTTTGCTTGAGTAAACAAACTTCCGGTGAGCGTTATAACTCGAAACTAACACGAATTCCTGCGTTTGAACACACAAACATTAACAAATGAATCAAACGTTTATTTTAACACATTATAGCGCCGTCAGTAAGAGTAAAATTGCACAAACACGTAACATAAATGTGATAAATGTGGAAAACTCATATAAACGCGTCTCACCTGCAGGTTCAGGAAGCGCTCGCGCCTCAAAGCAGGAAAACCCCGCGAAACTACGACCTCGCTCGAAAAACAGCCCAGATTACTGAAGATAAACCTTTAAAAGACGTTTATCTAAAGAGTCCGCGTGATAATCCGTCCACGGGCGCGACGTGTGTCCGCGTGGAGCGTGTTTCGTGCGTGTGTTTGACTCTGCGCGAGAGTTTCACCTTCTGTCGAAACTCAGGTACGGCGGTGACGTCACGCGCCTATCAGTGAGTCACAGCTTCACACAGACTCGATTGTATTTATGATTGTGTGAAAGTCTTCGTTCACATTTATGTAAATCAAATAAAATGACGACGATCAAAACTTACAATCATTTCAGATTTGAATCACGACTCGTTTTACACTTTGTTTTGCAAAATTGTTTGGTGGAATGTTTGCATATTTTCTCCACCACAGACGATTTTATTTCAATTATTTTCCTCAGTAAACATCAGCAATAAAAAAGCTTAAACAACTCTATAAATAAACTCATGGTATTGATTCACTGTAAATAAAAACATTCTATCGATTTGCTCTTCACTTTGAACTGCATCTCTCTCTCTCTCTCTCTCTCTCTCTATCTCTCTCACACACATTCTCTATCTCTCTCTCTCTCTATCTCTCTCACACACATTCTCTATCTCGCTCTCTCTCTCTCTCTCTCTCACTCACTCTCACACACACTCTCTATCTCGCTATCTCTCTCTCTCTCTCACTCTCTATCTCTATCTCTCTCTCTCTCTCTCACACACACACTCTCTATCTCACTCTCTCTCTCTCTCTCTCTATCTCTCTCTCTCTCTCACACACACACTCTCTATCTCACTCTCTCTCCTCTCTCTCTCTCTCTCTCTATCTCTCTCTATCTCTCTCTCTCTCTCACACACACACTCTCTATCTCGCTATCTCTCTCTCTCTATCTCTATCTCTATCTCTCTCACACACACTCTCTATCTCACTCTCTCTCTCTCTCTCTCTCTATCTCTCTCACACACACACTCTCTATCTCGCTATCTCTCTCTCTCTATCTCTCTCTCTCTCTCTCAAACACACTCTCTATCTCACTCTCTCTCTCTCTCTCTCTCTCTCTCTCTATCTCTCTCTCTCTCACACACATTCTCTATCTCACTCACTCTCTCTCTCTCTCTCTCTCTCTCTCTCACACACACTCTCTGTCTCTCTCTCTCTCTCTCTCTCTCTCTCTCAAGATTCAAGATTCAAGATTCAAAGGAGCTTTATTGGCATGATAAAAGAAAATTTACATTGCCAAAGCACAAGATTAAATATAAACATGCACCAATACAGATTAAGAAAAAAAATAAGATAGAATAAAATTAAAAGTCTATAAGTAAATATATATATAAACATCTCAATATAAAGAGAAAAAGAGTTTTAATTAAAGTTCTCAATGAGGGTGATAGTGTCAGTTTGTGTGTGTTGTTCTGTCAGTGTTGTTTTGTGTTGTGCTGCTTGTTCTTTGCTCGTGGCAGGACTTGACATATCTTGAGCAGGTTTGAGCTTCTTTGAGCTTCTCTCTCTCTCTCTCTCTCTCTCTCTCTCTCTCTCACACCCTCTATCTCTCTCTCTCTCTCTCTCTCTCTCACACCCTCTATCTCTCTCTCTCTCTCTCACACACTCTCTCTCTCTCTCTCTCTCTCCCTCAATCTTTCTCTCTCTCTCTATCTCTCTCTCTTTCTCTCTCACACACTCTCTTTCTCTCTCTGTCTTCCCCTCTTTCTACTTTATTTCCATGATTATGTGTTCTTACAATATTGCCAAAGTATTGAACATAAAACAAAAAGACGTAAAATACGTATGACCATTAAAGTGAAATTAAAACAAGGTGCCGTGTAAAAGATCAAATATAGAATTATATATAAAATAAAGTATATGTAAATAAACAAATCGACTGAAATATAAGCAATACAAATATTTTCAAACTGTACATTTTAGGCAGAAACCTGAGAATAGAATAAAAGTCTCTCTCGTGTTCATGATGACACCAGCAGATGGCGCTACAGATCAGCACAACACGAATCATAACTCTAAAAAAACTTTATTTACACTGAAGCGATTCAATCAAATGAAAACAAATTTAACGACTTTATCTGACAGTTGTACGCTTTGTGTACATATTTACTGTATTTTCTATTTGTATTAAAGAGACTAAAAAGATAAGAAAAAATAAACTCTGATCGAGGTGACACACACACGCAGTTTGTGATGCAGGACTGTAGGTTTATTGTTAGTGTTTGTACACACACTGGTTTCTCCACATTCTGGGGTTGTGAGTCGGAAGGCCTGTGGATTTGTGTCTATGATCTGTGTCCCAGGAGAACCTATATCCACAGGTGGGCTTCTGTGCGGTGTAAAAGGGTCTCAGAGAGTTTAAACAGCTGTAGCGACTGCTGAGATCATCTATCACCTCTCCATCACTGCTGAGGTCCACCGACACACCAGACTTCAGAGAAACCATCACATCCTACAACAAACAATTCACATCATCACATCAGATCATCACAGCGGAGATTACAGGAGGGTGTGTGATGTCATGATGTTACCTGCGCGCTCTCGTCTGTGCTCCTCACCTGCGGCTCCATCACATCATCAGCACCTGCAGCAGCACTGTTCATCATCAGCACCTGTCTGTCTCTCTGTCTCTTTTATTCAGTTTTGATAGATTTCACCTGAGGACCGACCCTCTTAAGACATCACAGAGTGGTTCCCATGACAACGGAGACCGTTTCATTGGACGCGCGCGCCTGGCCGAAGTTATCGTTCTGATTTTTTATAATATACAATTTATATAAAATCTCGTTTATATTAACAGTAATTTATATTCATCATTTATTATTAATTGCATTCAATGTAATTAAAACAATTGATTCTTTGCAGAAGTCTACCGGAAGTTAAACGTTTGTTTACGTTGTTGACGCTTAAATATGACATGACAAAGGTGGCAATATACTCAAGTATCATTTTAATTATTGAATGATTTATGATTTATATTATGTAAGTGATTTTATTATATTTATAAAATAAAAGGTTTATATAAAGTGTATCTACCTATAAATCATTGTAGTTTAAAGTTTTGCTTAAGCATGTTGTCGACCGAATAAAAAATGTGTTTGTTCTCCATTTTGTACCAAACATTTCATATTTAGTTTATATAATCTCACCTCAGGAAATGAAAGCAAATACAATATGTACAAATACCCTCTCCAGACATCACTTCGACTGTCCTCTATCTGTGTTATTTATTAATCCTAAAAACTCACAAAAAGTTTGATTCTAGTTTTGTTTTTATTGATAATTCCTCATGTAAGGAATGTGTGTCTCGCTCATCAGGGGCTGGATTCACAACATTTTTAAACTCTCCTTCAACCGGAAGTTGCGATGCATTTCTGCGTGAAATTGAATTTCTAATGAGAAAAATAGTGGGCGTGGCTTTCGTTTTTCTCTGCGATTTGATAGGATGTGTAAAAACAGGCGATGCGTTTTGTAATGTAACTGACAGTTGAAGGGGAGGAGTTTACCTATGCTCCGCCCAAGCCGTCTGATTAACGTCATTTTAGATAAGAGTCATTTCAGGACAGAAGTGCATTTTCAGATTTTTAATGAAGATAATGAGCGCACACAAATTTTAAAAAGATAACGACCCATATTGATAATCTTTTTACTATAAACGCTGCAAGATTTCATAAAAAACACTCATTTTCGTTCTTTATTTCACTGGGACTTTAACAAGAAAATTCTGCTTAACTGACTTATATTTCAAAAAAAAAAAAAAAAAAAATATTTGGAATATTTTGCATTCCCGAAAAACTTCTTATAATCAATAAATCATTTCTTACATTTTCTCAAGATGGACTAACAAAGCATATTTCGTTTCATTCTTATGAAATATGAAGACGTTCTCAAGAAAATATTTGAAAACTTCTTACATTCTTATGAATTTTCTGTAATTTATCTTACGAACAATCTTATATCTTACCTTAAGAACAGGTTTGTGAATCCGGCCTCACATGTTTCTGTAAACTCAGAAGAGAGGTTAATGCTTTTCTCTCCGGCTGGACGAACAGGACAAACCAGTTTCAACTCTGTTTCCATGGCAACTGGGAACCATGGGATAGGCCCACAGACTCCCTCACACATTTTGACTTCTATCCTGGGATATATTCTTCTCCATAATTCTACAGGGATTGTTCATTCCTTCCCTTTATCACCATTACAACACTTTTGCTGTCTATTTTAATATTGCCACAATTAAATATTACTGAACCACACAATGTTATATTCACTGAGATTTTATACCAATATTCACAATTACTTCATTTTTTTTATAGATACAAAATACTGTTAAAAGCTCAAGTTCTTGGAAGATGCGGTTAGTAACTTATGACATCTGCTAATTGGTCGGACATGTGACCTTTGACCCTGTTATACACCATGCATTTATTGCTTTATGTGGAAAGTTTCACTGTAGAATATATCGTATTCTTTAAGATTATGTACGTGACAAATAAAACGTAAAGCTTCTAATAAATAGCTTTATTTTATTTGGCTAAATAAATAAATTCTATAACATATATTCTAAGTATTAGAGTAGAAAAGGGCTGTGCACAAACAAAACAAAACACCAAGAAATCAACACGTGCACATATGACCGGAAAAAATAGGAAGAGTAAAAAAAAACATCTGACTGGAAACTGTCAATCAAAACAACGATCATCAGAAAAACTGAACAGAATTTTACTTTCAGATTCTAACGGCTCGTTTTACCTGAAACTCAACATGACAACCAATATTTGAGTTTCTCAGATTTTAAAATAAAGCCGAAGTGAGTAATGCTGAGGGTGCGGAGCGTCGACCGGCTCAGGCGAGAGGTGGGCGGAGTCAGAGGGGTCCGCGCAGCGCTCTGTTTGTTGTGGGCGGAGCCAGTTGCCTGGGTTCAACCGCATATGCGTCTTGTGGGCGGGGTCAACAGGGTGTTCCAGCACAGGTGCAAGAAGCCATTTTATTCACTTCAGTGTTTTTACATCAGCGCTCGCGCGACTTTACACTGACGGACGTAAAATCATGAGGATTTAAATCTATTCTGGATAAATCCACCGACATGAACATGAAGAAAGGACATCTGAACTTCTTGGGTCGGAAGAATCGAAGTCTGTTCGACACCAATGTGGAAATAAAAGAAGTTGGTAAGTGGGATTTAAACCGCAGATATTGATCTGAAATCTACTGATGGAATATTAGATTCTGAAAGTCTTCTGCACGCGACCTTCGCACTTGTCAAGGAGCTCGCGCGCCTGCGCGTCACAGTTTTGCGCGTTTGGTTCTTAAAAACCTCTTAAAGTTCCTTTAGACACTTAAAACAAGTAAAATGTTTAGGTACTATACTTTACAGTGATCACCAATGTGTTGTATGACAAAAATAATCGCATAATCATGTTTATAAAAATGACTAATTATTAACCTACATGAAAATACTGTAGTATAGTATTATTAACTATAGCACACTGTAGTATAATCATTTATACACGTTTATTAATGTAAACTCTATAGTATGTATTCTGTAGTTTGAACTGTTGCTGAAATCTAGTGAATAGTGTAAAATAACTAGTGAGGAAACACTATAGTATCTGAGATTTTTACTAGTTCACTTTAGTAAACAAGTACACTGGAAATGTTTAATGTGGAAAATGCTTTTATATGAAGGACTGCCAAGATATCACGGTACTACCATTAGTATGACAGTTATCACGGTATTCGTTTCTGATCATTGCGCCCCTCAACATGGTTAGCTTGGTTATAAAGCCCCTATTTTGTATTCAAAGTCATTTCAAATGCAACATATATAGGGTTTAAACCTTTAACTTTATATTTATAGTCTCGGCACTTATCAGAGATGTAAAGCGTGAAAATCAGATATATTTACAGCAGTATATCACGGTATGTTTATAAGGTCATGAGTTATCTATCAGCTGTCATCACAGCTCAGATGGGACACAATTAATACAATTATAAACTCGTTAATTTATAGAAATTAAACAACGATTATGAGTTAATTCATTCAAGGAAACGTTCAGATTCCGACCCCCGTCTGTTTCTTCAAAAAAGCAAAATTAAAAGAGAAACAAATGAGAGTTTCATTGTTGAAACACATGAGCTGTAGATTGTAAATGTGATGAGAAACGTTTGAGTTCACATCCAGATCTTAAATAATATTGACGTTTGATTGCAGAGTTGACAAATCTGAGCTCGGGCATCGTTGACATCTCGTCTCAAACGCTCATGACAGACACATTTGTGTGATTTCTGACTCGTTTTCACATGAGAAATATCTGAGACAGCCGAGACATTTCCATTTGGTCTCACTGATGTCTCTGAGAAGTAACCCAGATGTTATAGAGATCTCAATCTCATCGCTCTGTGACTATTGGTGGGAGCGTGTGATGATATAAACAGAGGAACGTTGACCTCTGACATGTTCTGAAGATCACATGAAGCTTCTTCCGTCTGTGTGTTTGAGCTGTCGGCTGTTCTGATGTTTGCAGATCCCGTGGAGCTGATGTTGGACTCGGCCGCCATTCCAGAGTCAGGAACCGCCAAAGTTCGCTCACGGCCGACGGTCAAACACTTCATGGTAAGTGTAGAAAAGCCTCTGGTCACGTGACCAGATGAGTTTATGACATACTTAAACACACTGTGTTTGTTTTTGGTCGTTGAACTTCAGTGGGTTTGTTGTGTAAATGATCGACATGTATGAATTATAACAGCCACAGATATTCACTTTAAGCATCAAGCTATTCACATAAATGCAGAAAAAAAGTATCAAGCATGGATTTAAGATTTAAGAATTGTCTTAGAATGGTATTCTTTGAAATGTCTTAAATTTTCAATTCTTAAACATTTCTGTATCGCAGTATATCTTGGATTACCGCGTTTTTGCCCCCTTATGCAATCCCTGTACCATAATGCTTATTATTAACAGGAGTAGCAATGTTAAAACCCTTAGAGAAACACCATGGGACAGCAACAATACCATGATATTATCATGTATACCGCGATATCAACGCCCGCGTGCAAGGGTATATAATGTACACCAAGAATACCCTGACAATACTCCATTTTTTAGTGTTATTTAGCCAAAGAAACTAAGCGAATGTTCCCACACACGCTTGCGGACACACCTGTGGCTTCAGGACATACACACCCTCAGTATATAAACACAAACTTTCACCGTGATTGAACAACTCTTGCGTGTTTATATCACCGTGGTGATACGACGACATCATCACAATCAGATTCATGTCGTAACCCGATTGACTGATTCACCTCAGATGAGACGTTCTCAGACGCTCCGGTCGCGGCGGGTTCTCCCTGCAGGTGCTGTTTTGAATACGCGCATTTTGTTTAAACGGCGACTTGCTGCTCGTCACATGCGTGCACACGTTTTCTGACGTCCGATGCGAATCAAATCGTTTGTTTGTGCCTTGTTTACTGATACGAATCGAGTCTTGTTTTACTTTTGCATAATAAACCTGAAGCACATCTTGAGCTGGTGTTTCCACGCACTGCCAACGTCAAGGTCATGAGTGGTAAAGTGAACATTGAATACACAGTACGTCACGATCTGAGAAATGAAACATGTGATGTTTAAACTCTGTATGAGTCTATATACCTGAGGACGGCCATATGGGCTTTTCTGTGGAAATGTTGAGAATGTCATGTGACAACACGCATGCGTGTTTCAGGGGTGTGTCTCTTTTTGCATGTCTGTAATCTGAAAGGGAAAGAATGAAAGTCACAAAGTTCAAGATCATTTTTCTTTAGAGAGAGACAGAACGCCAAACTCATCCGAACACATCTTAAAGAGATCGATTAGCCAAAAATGAATTCTGTCATCGTTTACTCAAACCTGAGTTTCTTTCTTCTGCAGAACACAAGAGAGATATTTTGAAGGATGTACAGCCATCACTGAACTCCATTGACTAGCATTGTATGAACACAAAACCACAGAGACGTGTCTCAAAATATCTTCTGTTGTGTTCTACTGAAGAAAGTCTCTCATACAGGTCTACAATCACATCCAAGCTAGCACAGGTACGTCTGTAAGACGTCTGCTAAAGATAAACGCACACATTCTAAATTCGTAAACAGCTAAATCATTTACATCTCAAATGCAGAAGTTAAATAGACGTCTCTCAGATGTATGCGTTCTATCGGGGATGAGAGTGAATAAATAATGACAGAATGTCATTTTTGGCTTGAACTATTCCTTTAAGATGTTTCGAAGAGAAATCATTGTGTATTTAGATCAGCATTAAGTTCATTTCCCTGAACGCCTCATGGCTGTGTTTATAGGGTGTGGGCAAAGAACGTCCATGAGTCAGTGACAAGGATTTACATAAATAAAAAGCACAACACTGATTCAACCAGATTGGGTCTTAAATCAGGACAGTCATGTAGTTTACAGCTATAGCTGTGTGTGTCTGAGAAATAAAGACGGAAACGGACGCACCGATAAATGATTGTATCCTGGAATGTCATAATCTCTCAGAATAGATGAGGGAAACTGGTTGGTTCAGTGGCTAGAAATCCAAACTCTGACTACAATAACAGGTGTGTTTGATGGCTCACTTGTCCCATAACCGTCACATATGCTGACAGACTGAACTTTGAGTTATTCTGACCCGTGTTTCTCTTTAAATCACAGTCCAATGATTCCCTCCAAGGCTTTGCGGTTCCAACTCCCAAAGTTCCAATTTTGCCGCCCTTCATTGAACCTACAGTGAACGGGACAGGTGAGTTGACACTTCCAAATCTGGGTGAAGGATTTTGGAATTCATGTTGTTGAACATCGTTGTGTTTGATCATGAGCTGTTCTATTGTGTTACGTAAAGGAATCTTTATCGTAGACTTGATTTTGCCAAGTTTGTGGGTCAACACAGTTTGTTGACCCTGGGACAACATTTCTCTGGGAAAAAAACACACCGAACCCAAAGCATAACTTATCTCAGACATCAAAGAGAAATGAAGTAGAAGCACCTAACCCAGGTTGTAACACCAAACTTAGCCCTCAAATCTGACTGGTTGGTTGAAATGTTGTCCGTTAAGGATCAACCACCTGTCAAAACCACAAAACACATTGAATACTGCGCATCAGTTCCGAGTTTTCCACGATTTTGTTCTCTGCTGTTTGGAGGTTTTGTTGAGTTATTAATCTAGTGGTTGATTGTCACATTTGGTTCCTTTTCAGGAAGCCCCAGAATCCTCCAAAATGGACGAAAGCTTTCTGCCTACGACATGAGTGAGAGGGAATTATTTGTACCCCCTCCGCCCATCTCCGCTCCTCCATCCCCTCCGCCCTCTTCAAAAGCCCAGCGCCCTCCATCGTTTATCCCTCCACCTCCCCCGAGTCACGGTGAAAGAGATGCATTCATAGACACAGCAAGTTTGCAGCCACCTCCCATGAAGCCCCCTAAGCCTCCGTCACATAACGGCTCTGATTACAATGATGAGTTAGACCTGGCGTCCCTCAGACCTCCTTCAATGGCACCTCCCAAACCTCCATCAGACACATCCAGCTTCAGAGGTTCTGTCTACAGCCTTAGAGGTTCCGTGTCCAGCCTGAGAGGTTCCGTCTCCAGCCTCAGAGGTTCTGTCTCCGGCATGGATTACGAAGAGATCCCAGATTGTCCTAAATTCACCCCGCCGCCACCACCACCTTCCTCTGTGGTTAAACCTCCGCCCGTCCTACCCAAAACCCAGAAAATGCCACCTCTGAAACCCACCCGCATGTCCTCCATACCCAATATTGACGTCCAGTCCAGATCGCCCACACCCCCACTTGCCTCTACTCTAGCGCCTTCCAGCTTCAACCCTCATAACACAGCTAAAATCTACCACATGCCAAAAGGCACTGTACTCACCGGGCAGGTTGACAGGGAGAAGCGCGTCCAGTCCATTCTGTTACTAGAAGACTCCACTGGGAACCCCGTTGGGGTTCAAGTCAACGGGAACAGTGGTGGATCTCTCAAAGAAGTCCAGTCGGTGCCACCCGTCAAACCGGCACGTCGTGGGAGCAACGCCGCTCAGCTGGAAAATGTCATTCCAGACAGGTTCCAGATACAAGCTCCAAGTCAACCAACCAAGCAAGAGGCGACGATCAATCCGGAACCCGAGGCTACAACACCTATGCATTTCTCACCTAAAATAGAGAAGAAGCCTTATGATAGCCAGGTGAGGACTCATGTGGACATACCTGGCAGGTCTCAAAGGTACAGCCCGATCCTGAACCACCGACACCTGAAGACACGAGGGCTGGAGAGCTCGGGGAAGAAGAGTGAAACATCCAACTCACCGCTCGCTATGCTGATGGCCTCTAAAGAAAGAGAAAAGCAGAAGAACAATCTGTCCCGACAGAACAGCAGTTCCTATGAGCACCAGACTTCTTCCATCCAACCTAACGTAGAGAAAGCAAACTCCTTCACCGTCCTTCCTCGTGACCTGTCAGAGAGAGCCAGTGAAGAATTCAAGCCGACAATAAACACGCAACCGGTCGTCCCGCTGTCCACTAAAGTTGACGTCCCAAATGGACCTTACTCTAAGTCAGTGCTAAGCTCCACCCCTCGGCTAATCCCTACCCCCATGAACAGCTCAGCAGGGGTAAAACATATTCCTTCCCGAGATGAGGAAAACGGGGAAGAGATGTTGTTTATCCCACCACCTCCCGAGTTTGCCAACTTTGACCCAGAGGACGAGCCCTCAGCCCCGCCTCCCGCTCACCCCGCACCTGCTCACCCCGCACCTGCTCCCCCTTTACAATCCACGCCTCCTTCCTTTAAACCACCCATACCTCCACCAGTAACCAACGGTCCCGTGATCACCCCCAAACCTAAACCGCCCACCTGTCCTCCTAAAGCCCCATGCCTTCCTCCAGCTATCCTACCCAAACCGCCCGTGCAGATCAAATACGCCCCACCGCCGGTACAGGCCCCCCTACCTGCAACGGCCAGCCAGACGACGCTGCTTAGTATCCTGCAGAGGAAGATGCTGGAGATGGACCCCAAGTTCTCAGCAGTGAAAGAGGCAGATTTCAACGACGACTGGAACTCTCCGCTTTCTGATGAAGAAGGAACGGCGCCGTTTGTTGTGTCCAAACCTCTCCAAACCCGCAGTACCGCCCCGGCAGCGAGACCTCAGGGTCTGTACATGAAGGAGCTGGAGAACAAAGCATCCAAAAAGGCTCAAGATTTTTCAAGTTCATCTAGATCAAGGTAAGAAATTACATAAACTAAATTGTTTAAGCGTTGATAAAGAACAAGACTAAAGATTCAAATACCGATTAATAGATATCAACTAATATTTGTCATCTTTATTATCCAGCAACGGATCTTCAAACAAACAGTCGTTTGGAATGACGTTCATAGTGAGACCCGGAAGCAAACAGCCAATAACACCAGTAATGAAAAACTGAACTGGATTCGTTCCAGACAAACTTGCCTTACCTGAACAAACTTTATTCCCAGCTCACGTTCTCTGAAAGTTAACGTTTCTGCAGTAACGTCAACAGAGAATTTGATTTGCATTATGTTGTTGCCAAACGTTTGAAAAGAACGTTGATTTCGATTCTTACATTTTTAGCGAGCATTTAAAACATTCAGAAACGTATTTTCTTTGCTGGTTTTTCGTTGTTGTTAAAGTATTACTGTAACTCTGTTGGTTGTTGGAAGGTTTTCTGAACGTTTCCAAACACGAGCAGTATACTGAGACCTTTTCATAAACCCTGTCGCTGTATATATATATAAAAGATAAACTACTCGCAAACTTACAATAATGAGATTTTAATGTCAACTGAAAGATTTCATTGTAATTAGTTTTAGGGGGTCACAGGCTATGCCAAACAATCAAGGACGTCAACGTTCTCAATTCTAACCTTGTGTGATATTATCATATGTTTTCAGTTATAACAGCTCTCGATGCGAGAGGTTTTTTGTATCGGTTTCCTGGGAAAACGCAACGTAACAAATCTAAAGATTTGACGATGTTTAGTAAGCGGCGTAATAGATTCGTCCAAGAACAAGAGTAAACATAGATGCCTTTCTTTCTGCTGCTTTTTGTAGCGATACATGTTTGAACAAAGAACCTTCAAAAGGATTTCTTTAAGATTTCATTGATGTAGAAATCTATGTTTGTTATACCGGACCAAAAGAGACGGTAAATACTTGTGTGTTAAGAATATACTTGTAAATAAAGAACACTTAATATTTTATTCTAATTTATGGTGCACATTCGAGTCCTGCGGTATAACGGTGGTTTGTTAACGTCTGTAAAAAATCGAGTAATAAAAACGATTATAAACAGATGACAGACACGTATAAACCGTGAGAGTTTTTATTTGACTTCAGTGAAGATACATTTGTGAAATACTAAAGCTGTCATGAAATAAATCATAATAAAAAAATCTATATTCAACCCCACTTAAGCTCTAAGTTATGCAGTTGACTGATGGATTCTGAATATAAATGAACTCAAGTTTCATTTAAAGGACGATGACAAGAACAGAAACAGGAATTAGGTTTGATGTTGTCGTCTAGGGCTGTGATTGGCCCACGCTGTGATGAAGCACCTGATGGTCCCACCCCGCTGTGGTCAACACGGCCGACGCGCCAGGAACCCAACACACGGCACGCACGAAATCCTGATGCCTTCTGTCCCGATAACTAAACACGGACAAACCAAACCAAACCAGTCAACACGACACTGATTGGATCATCTTTGCAGATGAAGTATCTTGATAATACCATGATGTAACGAAACTACTATGATGCAATATCAGATACCATGGAAAGCCGTTCTGTTCCTTATTGTTAAGAGATAAAAACGTACAGCAGTAGTTTGGTCCATCTAAGCCTACGCAGACAGCCAATCAGGAGAGGGGTGTGTGTCAATACTCACATTTCTCTGAGCTCGGCAGTAACCACGGCAACTGAGCAGTCATCACTGACAGAGGCCAGGAGAGGTGAACTGGAAACAAACAGACCATAATATTCATCAGATTTACATTTCACAAACAACGTGTCACAGAGTCTTCCAGTACACGACTATAGTGAGAGTCCAAATATTGTTATAAAGCACTTTTTGTGTACTTTTTCTAAAGTTCACATGACTGTAACTCAAGAAATATTAAAGATATGTTAACACCCTTTTAGATTTCCGTCCGTCACAAACTTGTCTTATGGTACGTACGTTTTTAAGGCCCTATGTGATATAGTCTCAGAGATTTGAGGGTGTCAATATGGCTCCATTTGCACATTTCCCCATCTTGATACAGAACGATTATACCTCTAATAACAAATGTGTTGTGTCACATTGAAAACCATGATGAAGTCTGATTCAAAGAGAGAGTGTGAGGGAGGGGGGAGAGAAGGAGAGAGTGTGAGGGAGGGAGGGAGGGAGGGAGAGAAGGAGAGAGAGTGTGGGGGAAGGAGAGAGAGAGAGAGTGAGAGAGTGTGAGAGAGAGAGAGAGAAGGACTGATGGAGAGAGAGAGAGTGAGTGAGTGTGAGAGAGAGAGAGAGAGAGAGAGAGGGAGAGAGAGTGAGAGAGAGAGAGTGAGTGAGTGTGAGAGAGAGAGAGAGAGGGAGAGAGAGTGAGAGAGAGAGAGAGAGAGAGAGAGTTTGTACCTGTCTGAGGAAAACATCAGTCTGGAAACTCTGCGTTTGTGGATGTTGGCCGTCTGTCTGCCGTCTAACGTCTGGAGGTCCTGAACGGTCACTCGACCCAACTCATCACCTGATGTCACACAAACACGTTAAAAGCTCAACTCAGACACAGATGTGAACAAAGCATCATGGGATTGAGAACAGCGCGGTTCACTTACCGTACGCAATGGTGCTGCTTTGATGAGGGTGCCAGGCGACTGAAGTGGGATTGCAGCTCGGCGAGACCACATCTAACACACGAATGATAAACAATGAGACTTGAATCAAAGCTCTTACATTATGTGTGATGTTTGTGTGTTATTTACAACTCCGAGCGTTTAATGTCCAAAGTAAGAAAAGCTTCAGTCTGGTTTTTGTGTTATTTCAAATCAACAAACACAAGCAATAGATGCTAATGACAAAAGTAATAGAAACACTAACAGTTTATCATTATTTGATCTTTTTATGGAAATGATGACAAGACGGTGATGAGAATGTCACAGTCATGAAAATCATCATCTTTATCTTGAACTCAAATCTTTATTGAGTCCTCTGACTGTCAGTGTTATGACACAGAATCGGTTTTCTTCTACAACACAAACTCTCTGGATCAGTTAATCATTACTGACAGAATACCCAGCTCTCTCTCTCTCTCTCTCTCTCTCCCTCTCCCTCTCCCTCTCCCTCTCCCTCTCTCCCTCTCCCTCTCTCCCTCTCTCCCTTCTCTCTCTCTCTCTCCAAAGAAGCTTTATTGGCATGATAAAACAAATTTTGCCAAAGCACATGAAAATTAAATATAAACATGCACAAAAACAGATTTAGATAAAAATAAAATGTGTGTTTTACCTAGACGGGTGGCAGGTTTGGGTTTCCGTCGGTCCCACATCAGCAGTCGGCCGTCCTGCGTGATCATAAGAGTGTTACACACTTAAACACAAGCTCTTGTGTGTGTGTGTGTGTGTGTGTGCGTGCTGACCTGAGCACAGGACAGAAAGAGAGACTCATCGAGCGGTGAACACGACACACAGCTGACCGCCTCTGAGTGAGCTGAAACACACACTCACATGTCAAACATACAGACACACTGCAGAAACATTACATCACTTCCTGTTGCCCTCACACACATTCTCACCATTATACGAGTTGATCACAGCCTCCTGATTGAGATCCCACACTTTAATTCTGAAACAGAGAGAGAAATCATTAGTGATCTCACCACAGAGCCCACCCCAGACCCACAGCGCCCCCTGCTGACCTGCTGTCCATACTACCGCTGACGGCGTATTGACCACCTGCAGTCACGCTGACAGACGTCACGACATCATCATGCTCATTATGAGTGAATTTGTTCATCAGCAGACGCTCGTCTTCAGCCAGAGTCCACAACTCCACTGAACCTGTGAGACAGACATCATCACATCACATCGTCTCACACACACACACACACACACACTCACAGCGTCACAAACTCATCTGTGTTCTCATACCTGCATCAGACGCCAGCAGCACGGCTCTATCTGAGATCCATCTGGCATCAGCGATTCCTGCTTCAGTCTGTACGCCCGCCTTACAGAAGCCCTCACTGGGGGCCAGTTTAGGGTCACTGTACACCCACAGAGACCCCTGCCAACAGCGACCCGCAAGACTGGAGGCGGCCAGCAACAGGGTCCCATCTACAACACACACATTCATGTACATGAACACACATCTCATCTCGGTCGACTGGTTAAACACTGATTTTGTCCAGGATAAGATGAATATTGTGTAGTTTTGTATTCCGGTAGTTACAAATGACTTAATAAAAAATTGAATGAGTAAAGTAATCCAAATGCGTTTGGATTACTTTAGGGTCACACGTGATAATAAAACAGAAGAATAAAATGTCTTATTAAAAAAAGTCTTATTATTGTTGGTTATTGACTTCGATATTGTAATCGTGAGTATTAATGTCAATAAACACAAAACATTTCTTATAGGAAACATAGAAAAAAGCATTCATTAGGAATGTTTTTATGCAATAGAAAACATTAAATTGAATATAGAGATTGGTTGTTTGGCACAAACACACTATACACTTCTAGATTTCAAAACAATTTACTTTAGTTTTGAAAGTATGGTAATATTGATAGTAATCTAATTTTTAACTCATTGTAACTGTAATGGATTAATAAAGTTTCCAATTGTTTGAATCCTAATTACTGTAATCCCGTTACATGTAATGCGTTACTCCCCAACCCTTAAATCTACCCATTTACAAACTATTCAAGTGTAAACAAACAATACAGGCAAACAAAACACAATCCTTACTTTTCCTTCTCTTTGACATAAACTGTGTGCATTATGACCATTAATCTATATCTTATTATAAAATCACTGCTCTTATTAGACTATACACTTATTTTTTTGTACTATAGTTAGTTTACACGATATCTGAAAAAGACTTCAAGCTAATATCTGACGTGCATGATAGATTAACAGCTAAGTGCATTTACAAAATACGTCAGAAACGATATCAGAAGTACAGCGTGCGCTAAATAAAAGTGTTCGTATCTGTTTAACAGTAAAGATGATGACGTCTTTAATCTGAGTTTGTATATATTTTAGTTTATAAACTGACCGGCTCTGTAATGTAAAGCGTCCAGATGTCTCTCCATACAAGCCGGAGCGTTTACAGGAATAACCCAACGATTCTCTTTTATCATCCTGATCATTAATATCACACTAAACACCGTTCTAATGAATGAACGAGAGCACAGAGACACGCGTGTGTGCAACACTTCCGCTTCCTGCTCTGAAGACACGCACAAAATAAAAGCCGCCAAACACTTCAAAATAAAGCTCTGTGTGTTCGTTCTTTTCTGAGGAACATTGTTGTGCACGTTTGGTCCTCTAGGTGTCATTATACATCTTAAAGTCACCACGCAATCAAACAGGAAAATTGTGATTATAATAAATGATTTATCCGTGCGCACCATTATATGTATTTTATTAATTTGCACTTGTAATCTTTAATCAAAAACGTTACACTCCCCTCCCCCTCAACAACAACTCTTGACCACATGACGTCAGCAACAAAAAAAGGGATGATTATATTGACTGTCCAAATGTTTCTCTTTGTATTCACTATATGGGATTAATAATAACAATATATAAATATATATATATATATATATATATATACTGACTGTCCAAATGTTTCTCTTTGTATTCACTATATGGGATTAATAATAACAATATATATATATATATATATATATATATATATATACTGACTGTCCAAATGTTTCTCTTTGTATTCACTATATGGGATTAATAATACCAATATATATATATATATATTTACTGACTGTCCAATGGGAAGTCATTTTTAGCCTAATCTAATTTGTTCTTAAATTTAATTTCAGAAGCCGTTTCATTCGGATACACGTTACGTCGCAATTTAGCCCAAGTATCATGGACCTAAAATATAACCTGATTTGACTATTTGTTATTTTAAACAATTAGTTACAGACTAACTACACATATCTGCCCATTTGTTGTATAAATCCTGTCAAAACTAACCAATCATATTTTACAAATGTGCAGCGTTCATTTACCCCTACATTGTGATTTCAAGGAATAAATAAAAATACACATAAATAACGAAATAATATTTATTGATACATCACGGAGTATTATTTTGTACTGCTTTCAATACATTCTGACTTTAATAATAAAATAACACCGTATAACAGTATTATGCCAATAATGCGATTTAAATTATCTTTTATTATATAATATACATTTCGTTTAATTATAAAAAACACATGTTAAATGTTCTCAAAATTTCATGTTTTGTTGCATCAATCCACAAGTCTCAACTCTACAGAACATTTAAAAGAGTAATACGTCATCTAAAAAGTATAAAACAAACTTTTTTAAACGCAACATTATTATACATCTTTACATAAAAACAATGTCAAGCACATATATAGTGTCATACATGCACCGGAGCTCATCGTCGGACCTCCCGGCTCGCGCAGGAACTCACGCGCGTCATGACGCATCTTCAGTGTGAATATAATAAAAGTTCTTGAGACTCCTCACGAGGCGTGCAGACGCTTGACAGACTTCCGTCGGGTCATTTCAGACCCCAGACCCGTGAATATCAATTTCTCCCCCCGGTGACCGGGTACCGACTCCGGATCAGAAGTGAAGGTCTGACTCACGAGCTCGAGCAGTCCGAACACTGACCCCAGAACAGTCAGAACACAACCCAGCACATAGATCCTCAGCATGCGGGTTCTGTGTCTTTATATCTCTGTGACTTCTCTAACAGTCTCCATGACGACAGAGTTCAGCTGTTCACAACACAAATATTCATTCATTTTGATTTATATTATTATTATATTAACATTATCTTTCGCTCACTTTTGTAATGTTCTTGTGGCGTCGGTCATCCGTACTACACAGTTTAAAACACTCCTGTGTTATTAACTCTTTATACGATTATTCTGGTCTGTCGTCACCTCGGGCAACACGTGAAAGCCAATCAGCTGCTGAGACTCCAGATGACCCTGGACACACTTTATCACGTAAACACACACACGTCACTCACGTTCATCGCGATTGTAATGTGACTTTTATAGCCGCTTCAAGAGCACTGGGTCACATTATATAACACAAACAGCGAAGACAAGTGAACAGAATCAAGAAGTTCAGATACATTTCTGTCATATAATGATTCAGAATGATTGAGATTGACAGTGTTTGTGTCAGATTCTGAGCATGTGCCCGTGAATGTGAGAAACTCCAGAATGAACAGAGACGTGAATGTGCCTGTTGCTGCCACATACATAGTATTTTTTCCACTCAATTATGTCATAATAACGAGATAACATGTCGTTAAAACGATTTATTTTCCTCTTCAAAACGACATATTGTCCCGTTAAAAGACATATAGTTTCAACGCCATGTTATCTTGTTTTAACAACATATTATCACTTTAAAACTACATAATATCCTGTTGAAACGACATATTATCTCGTTTTAAAGCCATATTATCTTATTTTAACATATTATTTCGTTTTAATGCCGTATTATTTTATTTTACCTTAAAATCCTGTTGAAACGACAAATTATCTCGTTTTAATGCCATATTATCTTATTTTAACATATTATATCGTTTTAATGCCGTATTATTTTATTTTAACATATTATTTTGTTTTAACGACATATTATTTTGTTTTAACGACATATTATCTTATTTTAACATATTATTTTGTTTTAACGCCATATTATCTTATTTTAACATATTATATCGTTTTAAGGCCATATTATTTTATATTAACATATTTTCTTATTTTAACATATTATTTTGTTTTAACGACATATTATTTTGTTTTAACGACATATTATCTTATTTTAACATATTATTTCGTTTTAACGACATATTATCTTATTTTAACATATTATTTTGTTTTAACGCCATATTATCTTATTTTAACATATTATATCGTTTTAAGGCCATATTATTTTATATTAACATATTTTCTTATTTTAACATATTATTTTGTTTTAACGACATATTATTTCATTCTGGCAACATATTATCTTATTTTAACATACTATTTCGTTTTATCGGCATATCATCTTGTCTGACCGATACAATGCATTGTTTTAACGACATATGATCTTGTTTTAACGAGAAAATATAGCTTTAACAACATATTATCCCGTTAAAACTACATATTATCCCGTTGAAACGACATGGTATTTCGCTTTAACGACATATTATCTTGTTTATATATATAAATGAAATATAATGTTTTAACGAATTGTTATCTCTTAAAAAATACATATTATCCTGTTTAAACGAAATGTTATCCCGTTATCCACTTTTATCATTGACCGTCACTTTTCTTGAGACTTTATAACGTGTTTGACATATTAAAATCACTTTTATAATCGCACAAC
>CM017906.1:292474-403383 GCA_008369825.1 Triplophysa tibetana | reverse complement strand
TCTCTCTCTCTCTCTCCATCTCTCAATCTCTCTCTCTCTCTCTCTCTCTCCCCCTCTCTCTCTCTCTCTCACAGTGGAAGATGAGATGTTGTCCGTGTGACTCTCGTTACCCTGGGGCGTATAACGCTCACACCATACAGAACGTCATCTCTGGCGCCGGACCCTCCCGCTGGTGGCAGTCAAAGAAAGGTGAGAGACGAGACCCCCCTCCTCATCTTCTGCTCATCATCTGGAGCTGTCATGTGACTCTGTGTGTGTTTGTGTGTGTCTGTGTGTGTGTGTGTGTGTGTGTGTGATTTCAGATGAGAATCCAGTGACTCTTCATCTGGATCTGAATGGAATGTATCAGCTGGAAACTCTCTTTCTGGCTTTTAAGGTACAGAAGGAAAGATGATGAAGATGATGATGAAGCTGAGGTCATGTGATGATGTCTAACACCTCTCGTCCTGCAGGGTCCGAGACCCCGCGCTCTGGTCATCGAGAGAACCAGGGATTTCGGCCGCACTTGGCAACCCGTCCTGTACATGGCCACAGACTGTCCGTCTGCATTCCCTCAGGTGGACACCTCACTTCCTGTCAGCCTCGATGACACCTACTGTCACGCCCTGACGCCCACCGCCGGCGACCCCTACAGAGATCAGAAGGTTTCACCGTCAACTTCACTTTGTTCTTCACTCAACGGACAAAAGAATCAATAATCAAACATTCTTTATCCTCTCAGGTTCATTATTATCCTGTGCGTCAGTATGAGAACATTAATCTGTCAAACGATCAGAAGATTGAAGGTGAGATGTTGATTCATGATTCTTTGATTTCGTGACTCAGTGAATGATTCATTGACTCATTTGGTTATGTCTGGTTTTACTCAACAGTGGTTGAATCTGATTCAGTTAATGATTCATTGATTCTTATGATCAGTTTATTTCTTCAGTTTTAGCTGGTGTTGCGGGTGAATCTGACTCACTGAAGGATTCATTTGTCTGGTTTTGTTCTTCATTGTTATTTGATTTGACTAGTCTGTAGGTGAATCTGACTCACTGAACGATTCATTGATTCATTTGTCTGGTTTTGTTTTTCATGTTTTACATTTACATTTACATTTTTGCATTTGGCAGACACTTTTATCCAAAGCTACCTACATTGCTTTATCCTATACATTTTACATAGGTATTTGCAATCCCCTGGGATCGAACCCACAACCTTGTGTTGTTAACATAATGCTCTTACCACTGAGCTACAGGAAAGCTTTTTTTGGATTTACTGGACTGTGGGTGACTCTAAGTCACTGAATGATTCATTGATTCATTTGTTTGTTTTGTCCTTCAGTGTTATTTGATTTGACTAGTCTGAAGGTGAATCAGACTCACTGAATGATTCATTGATTCATTTGTCTGGTTTGTTCAGTTTTATCTTGTTTGGTCTACGGGTGACTCTGACTCATTGAATGATTAATTAATTATTTTATGTTTTGTCCTTGAGTGTTATTTTGATTTTGTCTGTAGGCTGATCTGATTCACTAAATGATTCATTGATTCAGTTTTGTGATTTACCTTCAGTTTTATCTGGTTTCACTGCTCTGCCGGTGAATCTGACTCACTAAAAGATTTATTGATTCATTTGCCTGGTTTTGTTCTCTAGTGTTATTTGATTTGACTAGTCTCCAAGCGACTCTGATTGATCCCAGAATGATTCAATGATTCATTTGTCTGGTTCTGTTTTTCATAATTTTTTTGGATTAACTGGACTTTGGGTGACTCTGAGTCACTGAATGATTCATTGATTCATTTGTTTGTTTTGTGTTTTATCTTCAGTTTTATCTGGTTTCACTGGTCTGCGGGTGAATCTGACTCAGTTGGGTCCAGTGCCCAGTATGCCGGGTCGCAGTCTGAGTCAGTTTTACGCCCTGAGAGAGATGAGGGTCATCGGGTCATGCTTCTGTCACGGACACGCCAACCGCTGTCTCCCTGACAACACCAACAACTATCTGTCCAACACACAGGTAACACACAACACATACAATGAAACACAACACACGCTTCATAAACCCAACCGCGCATAATGTCACGGTGTGTATATGTGTGTGTAGGTTGGAGGAGTGTGCGAGTGTCAACACAACACAGCAGGTGTGAACTGTGAGCGATGTGATGACTCATACAATGACCTGCCGTGGAGACCAGCGGAGAACGGGAACACACACTCGTGCAAACGTACGCTCTTACACACCGAATATCATCTTTCATGACTGTAGCGGTTTTATTCATTCGTGTGTTCTGTGTCGCCCCCTGCAGGTTGTGAATGTAATAATCACGCAGGGCGCTGTCGCTTTGACCCTGTGAAATACGAGGCGACGGGTCGCAGGAGTGGAGGTGTGTGTGACGGCTGCATGCATCACACAACAGGACCAAACTGTGAACGCTGCGCGCCCAGTTACTATCCAAACCCACAGAGTAACATGCAGAGCCCGGACGCATGCCTGCGTGAGTTACACACGCTACACACACACTTAAACTCAAACATAAACTCACATGACTAGAATGATGAAGGACTCTCTCTCTCTTCAGGTTGTCAGTGTAATTCGGCTGGTTCTATGAACTCGGGTCAGTGTGATGCTGTGACGGGGCGTTGTGTGTGTAAAGCTCATGTGGAGGGTCAGAACTGTGACCGCTGTAAAGCTGGATACTACAACCTCAATGCCAACAACCCCGACGGCTGCTCCAGTGAGTCTCATCTGATCTCTTACACTTGACCTTCGACCTCTCACTCCTTACCCTCTTACAACAGAACCCTAAAAATCATACCACTGACTCCTAAAATCTTACCCATCACCCTCAGAATCTCACCCTGACCCTTTAAAATATCAGCCCTGACCCCTAAATATCACTTCTGACCCCTAAAATCTCAAATTTACCCCTAAAATCGTACTTGTGACTCCTGAAATCTCACCCCTGACCCGTAAAATCTCACCCTTGATTCCTAAAATCGCACAATGACCCCAAAATTCTCACTTCTGACCCTTAAAATCTCTCCTTGACACCTAAATCTCACTCATGACTCCTGAAATCTCCCTCTGTCCCATAAATATCACCCATGATTCCTTTAATCTGACCCTGACTCCTAAAATATCACTTCTGACCCTTTAAAATCTCACCCCCTGACCCCAAAATCTCACTCGTGACTCTTGATATCTCATCCTGACCCTTTGAAATCTGCCCCTGTCCCATAAATATCACCCAACTCCTTAAATCACACTCCTGAACCCTAAAATCTGACTCCTCAATTCTCCCCCTGTCCCATAAATATCACCCGACTCGTAAAATCTCACCCCCTGACGTCTAACATCTCCCCCTGACCTCATTGCTCTCTATGACAAACGCTGAAATATAAATGTAGCGAGATCTGATGGTGTTTGTGTGTGTTGTCAGGGTGTTTATGTAGGTCTGAGGGTGCAGTCAGCGGTCTGTGTGATCAGCTGACGGGTCAGTGTGTCTGTCGGCCTCACGTGGAGGGTCTGATGTGCGATCGCTGCGCAAATGGATACTGGAACCCCAAATCACCCAAGGGCTGCCAACCGTGTGACTGTGACCCCACCAACTCCCGCAGCTCCACCTGCGACCAGGTACATACACAGACACACATTTACAAACACACAATCAGACACACACAAACGCCCTCACTCGTGTCCGTCTGCTGTCGTTTCTTCAGCTCACTGGTCAGTGTCAGTGTCGTTATGATTTCGGGGGCCGGACCTGCAGCGGTTGCCCCGACAACACATACGGGGATGCTCGTCTTGGCTGCCGTTGTAAGTGTTTCCAGTCAAAGAGTAACCGAACGATTCTATGAAACACATGAACATCTCAACACATCTGTGTTCTCTCTCTCTCAGCGTGCGAGTGCGACCTCTCGGGGTCAGAGCAGGGCGGCTGTGATAAGCGCACAGGTGCGTGTCGCTGTAAACCGGGCGTGACCGGCCCCCGCTGTGACACCTGCAGACGCGATCACTGCGCCAGTTTCCCACAATGCCCGGCATGTCCCGACTGCTTCTTCACCTTGAACACACACCTGCTGAACCTCACGCTGGTTCTGGAGCGCCTCTCCAACTATAAGATCCCTCACGGGGGCGGAACCCTGTCGGGAGAACTCGCTCAGAAGATCCTAAGCATGCAGAACACACTCCGACAGATCCAGGACTCCATGACCCTACCGACACCGTCCGGCAACACACTGACCCAAACCCTGGAGAAACTCGACACGCTCAGGTACAACAAACACAATCAAATGAAAACCTTTGATGAAACGGATGGTTTTACAACCTACGACTTTTTTCCAGGTCTCAGGTGAAGGGTCTGAAGAAAGATGTGTCGCCCCGGCCATCAGATCCGGATCTGGAGCGACGCTTGGATGAACTGCAGGACTTACTGGCATCTATACGACTGGAGTACTTCACGAAGAGAGACGCTTTAGAAAACACAGCCGGATCAAACAACGCCAGTAAGCGAGTTCTTATTATATTGTTATATCACTGGTGACTGCTCAATGTGTCTGGGGAGAGAAAACATGGCCGTTCTTTCATATTCTTACTGTTTTTTCAGGCATCTTCTACACCATCCAGAAATCATACGACTCTTCAACAGATGCCATCAAAAAGGCCGAAGCTGCTGAGAAACCCCTGAAGAACGCCAGCGAGAGCAGAGAAAACGCCTTGAAGGATCTGAACAGACTTCAGCCGCTCAACACCAGAGATCTGCAGAAGCTGAAGGAGGATCTGACAACACGGCCGGATCTGAGACCCGCCGCGCAGAAGGTGAGATCATGAGATTCTAATTCAGTGTCAACATGTGATCATGTGTTAGAGAAGCAGTGTGTGATGAGTGTGTGTTGTCAGGTGTGTGGCAGCACTCGTGTGGAGCCGTGTACTCCTCAGAAGTGTAACGGTGACTTGTGTCCTCCTGCTGGAGCGCCCCCGTGTGGAGCGGAGGAGAAGTGCGTCGGTGCCCTGCCCAACGCCAATAAAGCTCTACAGAACACAGACGAAGTGAAAGACAAACTGAAGGATCTCAACGACAAGATCAGACAAGCGCTAACACAGGTACACAACCCTTCATGCACACACACAAAATGTAATAAACACACACGCACTTACACGCACACAACTTAATAAACACATACACAAACACACACATACACAACTAAATAAACACATACACTCAAACACACACGCATACACAACTTAATAAACACACTCACACACACAACTTAATAAACACACTCACACACCCCAACACACACAACTTAATAAACACACAAACACTCACACACAAAACTTTATAAACACACACAACTTAATACAAACACAAACACACACACAACTTAATAAACACACTCACACACCCAAACACTCACACACACAACTTTATAAACACACACAACTTGATAAACACACACAAACACGAGCACATACACAACTTAATACACACACAAACACACGCACACACAACTTTATAAACACACTCAACTTAATAAACACACACATACATGAGCACACACACAACTTAATACAAACACACGCACACACACATCTTAATAAACACACTCACACACTCACACACCCCAACACACACAACTTTATAAATACACACAACTTAATAAACAAACACATACAGGAGCACACACACAACTTAATACAAACACAAACACACGCACACACGCAACATAATAAACACACTCACACACCCAAACACACACAACTTAATAAACACACAAACACTCACACACACAACTTTCTAAACACACACAACTTGATAAACACACACAAACACGAGCACACACACAACTTAATACACACACAAACACACGCACACACAACTTGATAAACACACACACGCACTCACACGTACACATACACACAACTAATAAAATACACAACACTTAATAAACACACACTCAATTCACAACCATACTGATCTACACATCTCACACACTTGTCAAAAAACAACTAAACAACACAACATCACACTAAAATACACAACTTAATAAACACACACTCAATACACACACTTACTGATATACACATCTCACTACACACACGAACACACTGAAACACACACCTCAGTGCACAGACACACACACACATACAAGCTGAGACAGAACATGTTACATATGACACAACATGTTCATCTGCACAACAGATACAGGAAGCTGAAGATTCAGCCAATAAGGCGAGACTGTCCACAGACCAACTGGCCAATCAGATTAAACAGGTGCGGGTTGATGTAGACGGAGACCTGAAGGACTCTAAAGACTTCATCAATACACTCAGAGACTTCCTGTCTGGTGAGTGACACACACACACTGAATCACAATCCTCAATACACATGCACATGACATTTTTATGCTGGAAAGGTAAAGCTCTCTCTCTCTCTCTCTCTCTCTCTCTCAGCTCCTCACTCTGATCCGGATGAGATTGAACGTGTGTGTGAGGACGTGTTAGGAGCAAAGTTTCCTCTCAGCGTGGAGAATCTGAAGCAGAAACTCAAGGAGATGCAGGACCTGGCGTCTTCTCTCCCCGACAGCAGCAGAATCCTGGAGTCCACCAAACCTGAGCTGGAGAAAGCCCGGAAACTTCTGGAGGAGGCTCAGAACGCACGGTACACATCCACATCACTCGTGACTCCACACGACGACTCTAAATACATGTTGTGATATGATATTAAAGTTCTTTAACATCAACATCCAGAGACGCCGCCTTCGGCATACAGCAGGACGCTGAGGGCGTCCTCAAGTCCATGGACGAGAACGATGACATATTTAATGACCTGGAGGACAAAATCCAACAGAGTCTGGACATCGCCAAGAACGTTACGGAGGATGTTGGAAAGGTGAGTTTGACCGTTTATTACCATAGATATGTGCAAATAGATGCCACTTTCAACCAGTTTAGACACATCGTGGCGTCCGCCATCTTGGAAGGGTCAACGTGTTAGTCCTGTCATCATTCTTAGCCAAAATCAATGAGTTTTCTAAGATGCCATAACATTGCGAAGCCTCTGGTTATAAAAACTCCTTAAACACAAAACACTGTGAAAAAAAAATGTTCAGCCAATCAGAACACAGCTGGACAAAAAGACACAAACCGAAAGCAAGCCAACAAATAAACACACAGTTATTTCAGCATCTCTCACCGTCTCTGTCTCAGATTGAGGATAAGTTAGCTCCTGCGGAGAAGGGGATTCTGGGCATTAGAGAGCTGGTGGATGAGATGGGCCCCCTGCTGGACGCTCTGAAGAAAGACTTTCAGACAGGAACAGGACTGGCCAATGACGCTGATGATCAGGCCAACGCCGCTCAGGATGAGGCCGACAAGGCTGCAAAGGTACCTTTAAACATTCAACAACCTACAGTCACACAACCCAACCTTTATCGTTTACAAAAATTGTGTGTGTGTGTGTGTGTGTGTAGGACCTGGAGGCGTTGAAGGACGAGATCGAGAAGCTCAGACTGGCGGCGGCAGAGAACAATGAAGTGGGTGAAGTTGGAGATCGTCTGACGAAACTTGGGGAGGAGGCGTCTTCACTCACCTCAGAAACGGCAAACATCACCACCGCTCTGAGAGGTAACGCACACACTCAAAGTCACGCTACACACAAACGTACGTCTGTAACACGTCTACTAAAGATCTGGAAAACATCTTCTGTTCTACATCCACTCTAAATCACAAACTTCTTACAGACGTCTCCTAGATGTCTATATGACAGACGTAAGCCAGATGTAGTGTGCTATCGGCGGTGTGTCCGTGTGAGGGAGTCATTGTGCGTTTGTGTTTGTCAGATAAAGAAGCGGCGATACAGCAGGCCACAGAAGAGCTCGAGGAGAAGGCCAAGGTACTGAGCGGCCTGGATGAAAAAGTGAAGATACTCAGAGATGATATTCGTGGCAAAGTCAGACAACTGAACATGTGTCAGGGCTGAGGTTTTACTCTGGAACACATAACAGGACACACTTCTCTACAGCTTGTTATAAGAATAAACCTTCTTGCTTTTGTGATGAAAAAGTGTCCTTTGTTTTATTCAGAATAATACAGAATGCCTTTAGCTAAAGTAGAAGAAAGTAAAAGGTGCAAAATTCTTTGGTTCAAGTTTTTTTTCATACCATTGTTTTGCTTTATTTGTAAAATTTGTTTTATATTTATTTTATTTTGCTTTCTTTCGTTTTTGAGCACCGCTTTGATACGTGCGCTTCATTGCGTTCATCTGAGTGTCTGAAATGATTTTACCGCTTGTAGCAACTAGGGGGCCCCCAAGTTTGTGGGGCCCTACGCATTGGTTTGCGTGGTGGTTAACACACTGATGACGAACCGTTAATAAAGATATTATTGATGTTAGGCTGTATACACAATAATGTCTAATAAAATATTCTAGACATGTGAAATATTGAACGGTTGAGCGCATTGCATTGTGGGATTGAACATTCTGTCTGGAAATGATGATCTAGAAGCATCCAGTACACAGTAAATCATTTTCATTATTTGACATTTTATTTCACACAGATGAACATCAGTGTCTGTATATGTATAAACACACTCTGCAAGCCCATAAATCAGCTGCTTATATGTGTTACAATCATCATATATGACATATAAATGTCATGAGACTAGAACAGTGAGTGAGGAAAAAATAAAAGAGTTTTTCTGTCAGAGAGTTTACGGGATATTTTGCTTCCTGCGGCCACTCAAAGTAGAACTGTGACATCCTCCAACCTTCCCATGATACACCACCATCACCTCATGGCATAAATATGACTACTGTACATAAATGAACAAACATCTGATGAGAGTAATGTAATAAATGGTCTCAATACTGTCTCAACATGAATTCCTCATCACACTAAAAAGTAAACATTGAATAGAAAAGGTGTGTGTCTGCACGTGAGTGTGTGTGTGTGGTTGGCACTTGTGTAACTCTGTATTCAAGTTGTGAGTCCGTTGCGAAATGACATCCAAAGAAACAAATCACACAAACACATATAAGCATCCGTCAGCATCCGTCTGACCTGAAGAGAGAGAGACAGAAGTATGAGATCATTGAACACCTTCATTCCTTCATAATTGCACTATGAGAATCTGCTCACCTCTTTTGACTGACAGCTGTCAATCAACAATTACATCATAGAGCAGACTGCGGTCTGCAGGGACTGGCTCCGCCCACCCGTAGCACTGAAACGCACAGACACATGAGTGGTTCAGACCCTTGTCAGGCTTCATTTTTAGCAATGTTAGAAAGTAGCTGTCTATGTGGACAGGAAGTGAGTCATCGTACCTGTGAGCAGCGCAGTGCACGTCAGAGTCGGAGTGATACGTGTGTTCTCCCATCTCAGTGATGACCAGCGCATGCATCGGCTCGCTGTTAGACGCCTTCAATGGGCCATGCCCACTGCTGACATCACACTGAGGCGACAGGCTCGTTTGACTGCACGACAGGTTCCCATTGGTGTCCAGGTCGTCAGGGGGCGGGTCCAGAGACGAGACGCCCAGGACCTCGATCGACGGCATCTGTGGGGGGACCGCAGGGTCTGCGTGAGCCGCCTTGAGCCGTTGCATGTGATGAACTGCCACTGTCGCATTAATGACACGCTGGAACACACAAAATATGTTGTAAGAACATTCTATAGACATTACAGGTAATCAGGTTACAAAAAACTTTGTGTGACATTACACGTACAGTAAGTTATGAAAATGTTTATGTTGTAAGAAAGTTATGCAGACATTACAAGTAATACAATTATAAAAAACTTGGTGCAGACATTACAAGTACAGTAAGTTATGAAATTGTATATGTTGTAGGAACGTTGTGCTGACATTACAAATAAGTAATGCATTTTTTTTCTGTATGTTTTTAAACATTCCAAAAACAATGTAAGATGTTTTATACCAATGTTTTTATAAAACTCTCTTTACCTCAAAGTCTTTAAAAACTTTGATAGAACTTTCATAGAACGTCTGTTATTGTTTCCTTTTAGCCGAGTCAGCATTGTTTTTAAAGATCTCAGTGATTACGAAACGTTCAAGGCAAGTTCTACGTTACTTCACACAGATCTCTCTCACCTTCCATTTGGATCTGGTGAAGTTCTTCTGGATCTGCTCGCAGACGGACTGATAGATGTTGTTATTCTGAGCCGTGTTTCCTATAATCCTAAACACACAGACCAGCGGCTTCATTCCACACTTCAATCCATGTGTTCATCACATCATATACAGAATCACTCCATGAGGTGTCTCTCACCACAGATGATTGAGCGCTTCTTCAGTGGTGAAACGCTTGCTGGGATTTTTCTCCATCATGTGACGGATGAAGTCCTTTGCTACAGAAACAAACACAGAATTGATTCTAGAATCAAACATGAGTCCCATGAGGCATTAACAGTGATGTCAGTATATGTGCCCTGGCTCACCCGACTCGGAGATGTTGTCCCAGTACGGCGAGTGAAACGCGTACTCCGCCTTCATTATTTTAGAGAACAGCCTGGTTTCATTCTCCTCGTAGAACGGAGGATATCCACACAACCTAAATAAAGAGCAACACACGCGTGTAAACCAACGCTCCAGCGTCTCTCAGCTCACAGGAGAAGCCGTGTGACACTTACAACACGTATGTGATGACTCCAATAGACCAGCAGTCCACGGCTTTACTGTACGGCTTCTGAGCCAGAACCTCCGGCGCTGAAAACACACATCATACGTCACACATCAAGACCAACACACTCACTGTGGTGAGCGATTGTGAGGTCGTACCGACATATCCCGGTGTTCCACAGGCGGTGGACATCACGTCATGATCAGACATCTTAGACAGACCAAAGTCAGTGATCATGATCTTGGCGTTTTCCTCCGGACTGTAGTACAGGAGATTCTCCGGCTGAACACAAACACACACCTCAGTAATAGAAACCGTGTGTGTGTGTGTGTGTGTGTGTGATTGTGTGTATTCTGACCTTCAGGTCTCTGTGGACGATGCTGTTCTGATGCAGGTATGACACGGCCTCCAGGACCTGTTTGATCACAAGGCTAGCGTCTTTTTCAGTGTAAACACCTCGATCCAGAATACGATCGAACAACTCACCGCCTGAGACCCTGAGGCACACAAGCACACACAATTCAATACACACTACACAACTTCTGCATGTTCTCTGAATATATATTGAAGATGTTTGTTGCACATTTTGTTTGCGTTCTATTGGTTGTTTTTCGTTCTATTGTGTAGTGATATAAAATTGAAACAGGAAGTGCTTCAGGACAAGTGTTGTGTTGATGTGTTGTGTATCAGACACTCACAGCTCCATGACCAGGTAATAGTGTGTTCGGCTCTCATAGAAATCCACCAGCCCCACCACATTACTGTGCTTTATCCTGAGAGAGAGAGAGAGATGAACTCAAATCTACATGTGTTTGTTTGGTTTTCTGGTGTTTCTGTGTGTTGTGTCTCTCACCTCCTCAGAACTTTGATCTCGTTCTCCAGGTTGGAGCTGTGCAGCTGTTTCTTCTTCACACACTTCAGGGCGTAAAAGTTGCCCGTCTGTCTCTCTCTCACCAGAAACACTTCCGAAAACGAACCCCTGCGCGAACACACAACACTCGTGAACAACAACACAAACATAACACACCTCTGATAACTGCATGTGTGAGTTATGTGTGTGTGCATGCATGCGTGTGTGTGTGTGTGTGTGTGTGTGTGTGTGTGTGTTTATGTGCATGTGTGTGTGTGTGCATGCATGTGTGTGTGCATGTGTGCATTACATAAGAGACCCCTCACGTCCAATTACCCACAATTCCTTTAATCCCTGCTCTATCACAACACCTTGAGCTTTAGAAAGCCTTTAACATCAGTCACTTAAACTCAGTCCATTACAGGAGTGTGAGTTCATTGTGTGTAGTGTGCACTGTGAGGTCATGATCGTGACATCATCACTATCAACACATCACAGATGATCACACATCTGAACATTTATCCAGCGTCATTTATCTTCTGCTAATGAATGAAAGCGCCTTCACTGATTGGATGATCAATTTAAAGTAAGGCCCAATCAGAACATGGCAATGCACAAACACACCATGACTTACTGACACAAACATCACAACAATAATCACTGACAGTCTGTTCACACAACACACACAATAAACTGGATTATTCTCTGCTGTCTGTGATCTCATTGGTCAGATGATGAAGATTGACAGCTGTCACAAACTCACACCATCTGACGGATAATCAACACAGATCCGTCAGAACAGAAGATCTCGTGATGTCTCATAATGCTTCATGTTATCATGTTAGTCTTCACATTTCTTCAAAATCAGATGGAACTTCATCATATTTGATACAAATCACATATTGACTCTTTAGACGCTTGAGAAATTAATTTAAATGAAATAATCTCAATAACATCTTCAGTTCTACCTCAATAAGAGCAAACAGATGAACAGCATCATTGATAAAAATGGCTCTTGGCTCTCAATCCTATAATCGGTCTCAGGTGTGTGTGTGAGTGTGTGTGTAATCCTATAACAGCGATCAGTCAGAGATAAAACACCTTCATTATCACTGTCCTGATTCTGACTCAGCACACACTTCAATAAAGTCTCAACCATCATCTCTCTTTACTCTCACATTCATCACAGCTTGTATCCAGCAAACACACAACATTCCCCAAAACAAACCTTGCAAAATAACATATATATAACGATCTGAAAAATGAGCATAAAATCTACATTTGAGCCAGATTTGATACTCACGAGCCGAGCACTTCTTTAAAATCAAAGATGTCTTTGATGTTGTCGGTGGTTTTCTTCCAGCTGCACTGAAGCTCTTTGCGACCCATCACACCTCAGATTCTGACTCCTGCACAAACACACAAACACACATACACACACATGCGCACACACATACCCACAGACACACACAAACACGCGCAAAAACACACAAACAAACACAGTTTTATATGATTCTCTGTAAACTCGGATAAGTTGGCATTACTCAAAAAATGAAGGTAACTAATTGCCTCAAATTTGAGTTTTAGAGGTTTTAGTAAGTTCAAATGAATATTAAATTACAATTCTTAATTAGTCTCAGTAAGTGTGACTCAAATATTTCATTCATCCTTCTCATGAAATTAAGTAAACAAAACTTAAACATATAAGTATGTGATTCAAGAACTTAAAATATTTAAGTAAGTAGAACTTGATTTCACGCTCTTATTATATAAACATGAAGGTTACAGGTGCTCACAGACTCAGAAGAGTTTAAATCTGATCTCAGATCTGTGATCTCTGTATGTAGGTTACTGTATTTGAAACACATCACGTCATTTAATCACATTGGCTGCATTCTGAATTATATAAAACATAATGTTTGATATGTTTGCATATTTAATTCAACTTCTGTGCAGTTTAATATAATAAAACAGTTTTATTGAGTTGCATAAAAGTTCTTCGCCTTTAATATAAGAGTTATTTTAGTCTGATTTTTAATACTGTAAGATATTCAATTTCATTTTAGTTTACGTTTTAGCATCTTTGTTACTGTGTGTGCTTCCGTCATATTATTGTTTAATTATTTATTGTTAATAGCTTTGCGTTTGATTTACTGTTTATTCTTCAATAAATTATAAGTGCTTCAAATTAAACAGATTTCACTCACTTGCTGAGGCAATATTTTCGCTTTTCATTGAGTATAAATTATATTTCATTTTTAAATAATATAAAGTTTTAATTAAACTTAAGTTGTCAATGTATAAACCCGTACGGATTATAAAACATTAAATGCACTCTCGTGTTTTACTCTTCTAAACTCAATACAAACATTATTCATTCGCATCAGACATGAGAGGAGTGAGTTTGTTCTTACCTGGATCGGATCGGATCGGATCGGATGAGAGAGAAGTGCAGATCTGTGCTGAACGTTCTCACGCGCTCGCACGAGCCTCAGGAGCGTGCCCGGGAGGCGGGGCTTAACCCCGTGACGTCATCCCAACACCTCTAAAAACCCCCTCAATGTCTTATGTTCATGTTGAATTCATCCAAATAAATCTGCACGTTTACATTCTCACATATATCTTTAAGATTTTATTTGCATTGTTGGAGAATAAATTAACATTAACTGAAAATAAAACATCGGTACAGTCATGACCTCAATATTTTTAAACACAAACCAAAGACTGATTGATCTATATGATTTATCTGTGTATGGGGTGAAGGTATATGTGAGGTTTACATGTGTGTGCTGGATACATCTCACATGGCAGCACATGGCTTAACACGCTAAACCCCTCGTCATGTGTTACCTGTGATTACGTCACCACATGATTTCACACGAGTCTGTGCATCTGTCTTCTTAAATCTCATCCCATGATCATTACAGACAAGAGCTCAACATCTGCTGCACAAACCCTTCTCGAGATACACACATTTATACAAAATATATTTACTTCATACAGAAACAATTCAGACATACTTCAATTGATATTTAAGATTCAAGCTATATATATATATATATGAAGAGTTTGGTTCCAAAATGAGACATAAAAATCCTGTTTTTTAATGTTATTGTGTTTTTATGTTTTTTTATTGTTAAGTTAGTATTTTTAGGTATTATTGTTTAAATCAAAATGATTTTTTTATCGATTTTTGATTGATATTCGTTTGAATCGACAAAAAAAACATAATTTGGGAACAATTTTGCAACCAGACTCTTCATATATTGTGTTAAAAATTAATTCATACGAAACTATTATATAGTGCATATTTATTTTGTAAATTGTAAATTTGGATTCTAAGTATCGCCAGTCAATTAAATGTTCAACCAGACGTAATTTTGTAAAGGTTTTGCTGATGTATGACAGATTTTTATAACACACAGATGTGTCTGAATTCGCCTATGGAGGACCACAAGAGTCTTGTGTAAAGTAATGAAAGCAGTTCATTGTTTAATAACTAGTTCTACAATAAAAATAGGCATTAATCCATTTGTTTTTAACTTCGTTTTTTAATTCAAATATAAATAGGCGAAATGATAAAGTCATTCATTATTTATTGTTTAAATGGGCAATAAAAAGCGTGATTGTAAAAACAATTAAATATTAATCCATCAATAAAAAATTCAAATTAAATGGGACTTTTAAAACACAACATAAAACACGAAATAAATACAAAATTTTAAAGCGCATTAATGAATTCCTTTATAAATAGTGGAATCTCAAAAGAGGAATAAATAATTGGATTTACAAATTAAACTAGAAATACAAGTTTTAATCCCTCATATAAAAGACTATTTCTTTTACCATTTGCATTTCATCCATCTTCGCCCACTGTCTCCTATATAGTGCGCTATATCGCTTTCCCATGATGCATTGCGAATCAACTGTCTGATTAGAATCAGATGGATCGGAGCGCCACAAATGTACGTTTATACACTTGTGTTTGTTCTTGTTGAGCTATTTTCTACTTTTTGAGAATAGACAGATTAAATGAATGTTATAAATATATTGAGATATATGAAGTAATTTTATTTAACGTAATGGAAAGGTAATTGTAAATAAACGTGGCAAAAATTAGTTTTGTTCTCTTTATTAAAAACTAATAAAATAAACTTGACAAATAAAGTAACAATGAACTTTTTACAATGAACGATTTAACAAAACAATCCGTAAATCCACACAGGCGTAAAATAAACGTTACGACGAATGTCCGCGAAAGCACTGTCAGACGCAGGATATATGACGTCAGTGTCCGGAATTGTTCACTCATTTTCATTCACTTCTTCCCCATATAGTGGACTATTTAGCATCGCTATATAAAGAAAAGCGAATGAGTGATTAAGGGAGTGTGTTAATTCTGGTCTGCTGCTCTCATCTGATTCTAATCCAGTTTCTGAGAAGAAAACGATGAGCTCTTCCTGATCCTGCTGCTCATTTTGAGCTGTGATTGGCTACTTAGCAGGACGGGGTGGAGCCTAAAATCTGCGAGTAACGCGTCATCTTTTCTGCAGGTTATGTGGATTATATATTATTTCGTGTGCTTTGGTTTAAATTTATCGAATATAAATGATTCCGTTATAAATGTTCAAATCTATTCTCTCTGTTTCCCATCAGAATAATGTGAATAAAGTGTGAAATAAACAGCACCTGGTGATTGACGAATCTGTTTATCATGTTAATGCGTCTCATTATTCTGTTGTCTTCCCAGCTGTTTACTGAGAACGGTTGAATTCTATTGAATCTGTATTTTAATCATTTGTTTGTTGTTCGATGTTTTAGTCTCTAACCATTAACACACGCGTGCGCATGCGCACACAGTCGTTAATGAATCTTCTGTCATCATGTCCTCTCATCACGTCATTACAAACATGTCTGACTTTCTTTCACCTTATTATTACTATATCTATATTTATTGGAAACAGTGTTTTCATGTTGATTTTAATGTTTGATTCTCAAAAGTGTAAGACCGGAGCTCAGAACCACAGAGCCGTCAGCATGACGAGACAGAAGACGAGTGGCAACACCCTGACGCTCCAGACCAGCAGAGGGCGCTGGTGTGACGTCACACATCTGAAAGCAATGCACAGTAACTCATCTCTCAAAAAACAAAACTCATCACTCTCAATCTGTAGCTGTGTCCTAAATGACACACTGTGCACTTAAACTCTGCACTATGTTCTCAACCATGTAGTGTATGGATTTTAGAAGAGAAGCATCGTCCAAAATAAAAAACGAAACGGTTTTATACTAACCGGAAGTGTGTGCAGTTACCCAGACGAGCGCAAACAACGTCAATCTAACGGCACAATGCGTGTGAATAAAAATCAATTTGTAAATTGTAAAATGTAATTAAGTTTTCATCTGTTTAGTCGTCATCAGATGGAAGCGTTAACACTTTGCAGGTGAGTTTTGCTTGAGAAGCGTCTGATAGCTCCGCCTCCTTTCCGCTACGTAACTGAAACTGCGAACGTTAAGTGCGTTGTTGTGTCCCAATTCGCATACTATCCGTCCCTTAATAGTATGTCCCAAATCATAGTATGCTGTAATGAGTATTCTCAAATTACCCGGATTGTTCTACGTAGACCTGTTCTACTGTTTCCGGTGAAAATTCGAATTGTGAATGATGGAACATTAACGGCTGATATTACCCACAACTCTCCGCGAGAAGGCGGAGTTTTGTGACGCTACTCTGCATTAATACAATTAAATAAAAGATGCTTCGCTAAATGAATGAATGAGCATAACAAAGCTTACAAACAAAATAATAAATGAATAAATACTTAAATTCAAGGAAGAGCTGTATTTTGATGTTAGTGCCAGTTAAAGATCACACTGTCGTCTAGGCAACAACGGTCACTTCCGTCTGTAACGGTGCGTCCATACAGTTTTGCTACGCACTAAAATGTAGAAACTTTTCCATAACAGAAACAATACATACTTTAATGGCACATGTTCGGGTTGAAAAAGTGCATCATCCTGGTAATTTAAGTGCACTTCTTTGAGAATTTTCAATGTGAACGCACTACTCACACAATTATACTACAAAGTGGCGTAGAATAGTGCACAAGTGCTTGATTTGGGACGCACCTATTCAGATCAGATATAGTGAACACATGAATGAATGTTGACATACAGTTCAGAACTGGATGTGAGGTATGGCTCCTCCCCTCTCACTGACTCCTCCTCCTCCACTGAACTCTCTTTGCGACGGTGACGGCATGAACCCTGTGTCACACTGAGGACAACAAGACTTTTATTATGAAATGTTAGGTAACGTGTTTTTAAACAATTGTGTGATTGTCTGTCTGTTACCATGGAAACCCTGCATTGTCAGCATCATCCTGCTTTAGGGCGGAGTCCTGCGCAGAGGGGTCAAAGGTCATGGTGCTCTTAATAGAATCTGGTCGCATCATTTCCTGTCTGGGACACATAATGCGGCATCTTCAATGCAGTGAATAAAAAATGAAAGGAAACATCACTTACAGACAACTGCTTACTTAGAAAAACAAATATAACACACAAAAAATCGATATAATTAATAAACAGAATAATTTACCAAAAAATTAATTAATGTCAATTTACAGCGGTGCATTGAGAGTTTCTAAAAATGTACATTTACAACGTTACAAGTCAACATTATTATCATAGAAAATCAAAGACGTGTTTTCGTTGAATTATATTTCAGTGTTTGTTTACTTTTTGACAAAAATTTAAATGAGTGTGTGTCAACACAATCATAAAATAATAAATATATAAAATGTCGTTAAACACTTTGTTTTTAAACCGTTGGTGTTTTACCTCCTCACTTTCTGTATACAAGGTCTTCTGTCAGACTCCTCGCTGGTTCTGTCGCTCTGCAGTAACACAGTTTCTAGATCCATCATCTACAAAGACAGAAAACAACAAAGGAGCACTGAGACGCTGAATGAGAAGAACTCTGTGAAGAGATGTGATGTGGATGTTCACACCTCAGCTGGAGTCGGCAGTAGCGTGACGCTCACTCTTCTGCGTGTGCTCTACAACATCAACACGGCTTCAGTCAATGACCACAGAATCTAAATGTACCACCTGTTTAAACACGAGAGCTGGTTACCTGTTGAGATAGTCTGAAGACATGAGCATCTCGGTCATCTGTTTGAGAAGAGACAGACACTTCAGATTGATGTAATGAGCTGTAATGATCTGTAGGGGGCGACACTGACCTGTTGAGTCACTGTGTAATCTGCCCTTTCTTCTGTGAAGAAGTTTCCTGACCTCCAGAAGCTCTTCACTGTCTGTCATGCGACGTCTCTTCAGATGCTCGACGTGTGCAGACATCACATCTGCTGCGTGACTCACACGTGCTTCCTAATGCAACACAACACACATGAGCGGGAGGTGTGAGGTCTGTGACGTGAGGTCTCTTGTGTGATGTGTGAGGTCTGTAAAGTGATGTCTGTGATGTGAGGTCTGTGAGGTGAGGTCTTCCAGGCGACGTCTTATGTGTGAGGTCTGCAATGTGAGGTCTGTGACATGAGGTCCCTTGTGTGAGGTCTCTGGGGCGATGTCTGATATGAGGTCTGTGGCGTGAGGTACCTGGTGTGCAGCTCCCAGCATTTCAGCTGCCGTGAGCACGTTCTCCATGTTCTTCTCCACCATCTGCAGTCTGTTCTTCACCTGTGACACCGTCTCTCTGCTGTCCACCTCTGTGAGACGATCACACAACACCTGCAGAACAACACAAGCCCTCAGATCCCCTCACAGGAGCAGGTGGTGTCTCAAGTGTGATGTGTGAAGTACCTGAAGAGTGTCTCTGGTGTGTCTCAGTTCTCTCTGTAAGTTCTCTTCTGCCACCAGACGCTCGTGTCGCTCAGCCTGCAGCCGCTGGTTCAGTGTGTACTGATCACAACCACATCCCACGGCCAATCGGATGAAGGCGCTCTGTGTGTGTGTGTACACAGATGTCAATACTGATCTGAGAACATCAGCTGTGTGTCTGTGATGATCTGTGAGTGATCTCACCTCCACTTCATCTTCATTCATCTCCAGAGTGCTGTGAGAAATCATCATTGACATGAGTGTGTTATGGGAACACATGTGTGTGTGTGTTTGTGTGTTTACCTGTTTAACCCCAGACGCTCCAGTATTGATATGTTCCCGCAGGAGGAGTCATGTGGATCTGTTCAGTGTGAATGAATCAAAGTCTCTGAGATCACTCACATTACATCACATACAGTAAGAGTCTCACCTCTGTGTGTGTGTGTGTCTGTGTGTCTGTGTGTGTGTGTGTGTGTCTGTGTGTCTGTGTGTGTGTGTGTGTCTGTGTGTCTGTGTGTGTGTGTCTGTGTGTGTCTGTCTGTGTGTCTGTGTGTGTGTGTGTGTCTGTGTGTCTGTGTGTCTGTGTCTGTGTGTCTGTGTGTGTCTGTCTGTGTGTCTGTGTGTGTGTGTGTGTGTGTGTGTCTGTGTGTCTGTGTGTGTTGTCTGTGTGTCTGTGTGTCTGTGTGTCTGTGTGTCTGTGTGTGTCTGTCTGTGTGTCTGTGTGTGTGTGTGTGTGTGTGTGTCTGTGTGTCTGTGTGTCTGTGTGTGTGTGTGTGTCTGTGTGTGTGTGTGTGTGTCTGTGTGTCTATGTGTGTGTGTCTGTGTCTGTGTGTCTGTGTGTGTGTGTGTGTGTGTCTGTGTCTGTGTGTCTGTGTGTGTGTGTGTGTGTGTGTGTCTATGTGTGTGTGTCTGTGTCTGTGTGTCTGTGTGTGTGTGTCTGTGTGTCTATGTGTGTGTGTCTGTGTCTGTGTGTCTGTGTGTGTGTGTCTGTGTCTGTGTGTCTGTGTGTGTGTGTGTGAGTGTGTGTCTGTGTGTGTGTGTCTGTGTCTGTGTGTCTGTGTGTCTGTGTGTGTGTGTGTGTGTGTGTCTGTGTCTGTGTGTGTGTGTGTGTGTGTCTATGTGTGTGTGTCTGTGTCTGTGTGTCTGTGTGTGTGTGTCTGTGTGTCTATGTGTGTGTGTCTGTGTCTGTGTGTCTGTGTGTCTGTGTGTGTGTGTCTGTGTCTGTGTGTCTGTGTGTCTGTGTGTGTGTGTGTGTGTGTGTCTGTGTGTGTGTGTGTGTGTGTGTGTGTGTGTGTGTGTGTGTGTCTGTGTGTCTGTGTGTGTGTCTGTGTGTGTGTGTGTGTGTGTGTGTGTGTGTGTGTGTGTGTGTCTGTGTGTCTGTGTGTGTGTGTCTGTGTGTGTCTGTGTGTGTGTGTGTGTGTGTGTGTCTGTGTGTCTGTGTGTCTGTGTGTGTGTGTGTGTCTGTGTGTGTGTGTGTGTGTGTGTGTGTGTGTGTGTCTGTGTGTCTGTGTGTGTGTGTCTGTGTCTGTGTGTGTGTGTGTGAGTGTGTCTGTGTTGTTTGACCTTCATCATCATCTTCCTCATCATCGCTGTGGTTTAGTTCTCTTGTATAATCTAACGGTTGTGAATCATTCATCTGAAACAACACATTCACAGAGAACACGTGTCACTATGATATCAGACGCACATGATTATATTCACAATAAACAGATCATGTAGATAGAAATGTCACGTCATGGAATTAAAAATATATAAAATAGAGTAATACCATATTAGAGTTATTGTGTTGATCTGTCTGACTCCTGGTGGCTGTACCATGAATGTTGCAGAACAAACTCTGGGTTACAGGATTAGTTTTGGGTTGCCAAAACCAAACCAACGTGATCAAGCTTTGTTGGTACCATGAAGCAGCTCCAGGAGTTTCTTTGTCAACTCAAGCTTTGATCCTGAAGCTAAGATTAGTTTGTGCGCGCGTGCACATGAACGAGTGACGTCGGGATCGCTAAACAAATCGCGTTCAACATGGATAGAGGGAGTTACGTAGGTTTCTTAGGAAATAATTATGCGCAAATATGAGTAACACAAAAATGTATTTCAGCCACGGAGTAATACTGTTTCTGCTGTCTACGCAAGAGAGAAGGGTTTCAGAAACACTGCTGATTGAGTTAATGCACAAGTTGAACGACTATATAGTACACACATTTACTGTAGTATACTGTAGTAAGGTAAATATTACAGTAATGTAATATGATGTGTTTTATGTGTGTATGTGCCCCCACAGTGGATGAACATATCCTGCTAACATTAGTTATCATTTAGTTTACCTTTATTAATGAGGATGAAGCACATGATGAAGTGAAATGATCTGTGTGCTGACAAAGTTAAAGAGATAAATGAACTATACTATTCATTATGGCACAAGTGTGAATGTGAGGATTTATATTTTATGTTACTGGTGTCTCTTTTATTGTAGGACATTTCACAACCTTCCCCAGAAACTGAAGTGTCTACCTCCAAAGGTTACAGAAGAAATGTGAACAAAATACCTTAGAGAAGCTTACTCTTAATAAAGAAGGTTGAATAAAAAATACCAGTATGTAAACTTAGTAGTCAGTTGAAGTGTTCATTTAAAAATCCGATGGTCATCTCAATCCTGACTCTGGTTTGATTGAGGGCCATGTTGAAGTGGTTCTGCGGTCAGGATAGCAAAAACCTCTGGCATACATAGGGACCCCCGTCTCCCACCAACACGCTATTAAACAGCCCTGGTATACTTTACCTTCCTTAAAGCACTGACAAAAACACAGATGCATAGGGAATGTTGTAGGCATTACAAGTATTAAAAACGTCTTAAACATTTAAAAATGTAGGCCTACTTTATGATACATTATTTAGGTTCATTGTAAGTGTAACTCGATAACAAAAAGATTAAAATAGCAGTGTTAAAAATATGTGATGTCACCTGTCAATTTATGGTTTTGTCTGTATCTTGCTGTAGCTGTTTAATATAAAGTTTCCTCAGTGGACAAAGAAGATAAATGTTTCACCCAACACAGTGAAACTGGAAGTGTTCCTAGATGTTCTGCACCACAGACAAGAATGTAAAAAATGCAATGCAAAGAAATACATATTGTATGTAGTACAATAAAAGAATGGAATATCAATACATTTAATTTCATGTGTAAGGGAAAGCCAGCAAATGTCATCTCTAAAATCAGATTTTACCAACATAGTTACCATTACTTGATTTTACATTTGTTATATATATTTACATCATTTTATGTTAGTATTTTTATTATATTAAACATTATTAAAAATAACTAACCATTTTAACACGCACTGTGAGTTAGTTGCCTCACTTATATGTAAATTTGCTCGCCGCTGATTGGTTTATTTTCGGTGTGAGATCTCTAATCTAGATCATAGCCTGCTCCGGAGCAGGTTAGCCGTGCAGCTTAAGTTACCATGGCGATGAACACCGATTAAAGCTGAGTTACTTTCATGGTACCTAAAACCCAGGGTTGGCGCAAAGTAATCCTAAACTTACCTGGCTAGCCACCTAAACCGGCTTCATGGTACAGGCCCCTGCTTGAGTTCTTCTGTCTTACACAAACAATATAACAATACACACACACACAACACACACTGATCAGAATAACACACACACTCACACACACAATCAATACAACACAACATTCACTGTAACAGGGTGAAATACTCACCGGTGTCTTGTGTGTTTGTGTCGCTTCCGTTCAGAGATAAAGAGTCACTGATAATCTCATTAACACTGAACATCTCAGCACTGATCTCAGATCAGATCTCCTCATCTTAACCTACACAAATCTCTGTGTGTGTGTGTGTAGTGCTTAAGGATGAGAGGAATCCTAAAGGAAACAGGTTTGTTTTGTGTTAACAGCATGAGATGAACACATGAATTCAGACTCACCGTGAGACACAGAACTCTCACACAACACACACAATAGAGAGAGAGAGAGAGAGAGAGAGAGAGAGTTGTGTCCTGGGGTCACATTGTTTATACAACATCTGCAGAACACATCACACACACACACACACACACACACAGAGTCCTGGTGTTAAGACTGAAACAGACACTTCACACACCCATAACACACACAAACACACACACACACACTTGACTTTATGAATAATGTTGTGTTTTGGGTTGGGTTTATGGGTAGTGAGTAGAATACACAGTTTGCACAGTCTAGAAATCACTACGTCTGTGCGTGTGACCTTTGACCCTGATGAATGTTCTGTTTGTCATGTGTTCAATGACCCACCCAACAAAGAGGAAATAATTCAGTCGTAACACTTGAGTCTCAACCTTCAGCTGAGGAAACTCACACAGCGGACCGGACAGAAGTTTACTGACCCTCAACAACACTCCAAACACCTTCATAACAACACGCCAGACCACACCATCCACATGAGTTTATTCTGTACAGACGTGTAGAGGACAGCAGCGGCTCGTGGTGCAGAGTATCAGCTCACAGTTGATTTTAATAACAGAACAAAGTCACACTAAAGAATCTTTGATCTCTATACAAACATTTCTAAACCCACCCAAAGCAAACAGTGAAAGAGCAGCTCACTCAGATCACTGAGCATCAGGAATGATGAGCCGGCGCTCGTCTAGCTTTCATGTTGCAGGCTGCTCAGAAAACAGCTGAGGTTACATTGACACCAAAACACTTTAATTACATTTCATCTTGGTGTTTACAGCTATGAGAGGCAGTTATGAGTACATGAGGTGCTTTTGAGACAAGTTTGAGGCAGTTATGAGACATGTATGAGGCAGCTGTGACCCAAGACTAATACATATTTGAGCCAACTGTGAAACAGTTACGAGGCAGATGCGAGACAGGTATGAGATTATTATGAGACATATTTGAGCCAAGTGTGAGACAGTTATGAGAAAGCTTTGAGACAAGACTGAGCCAACTGTGAAACAGTTATGAGGCAGTTGTAAGAAACATATGAGAAAGCTGTGAGACAAGACTGAGCCAACTGTGAGACAGTTATGCGGCAGTTGTAAAACTGGTTTAAGATTATTATTATGAGACATATTTGAGCCAACTGTGAGACAGTTATGATGCGGTTGTGAGAAAGACATGAGAAAGCTGTGAGACAAGACTGGGCCAACTGTGAGACAGTTATGAGGTAAATTTGAGGCAGGTTTGAGATTATTTTGAGAGAACAGTGAGAAAGTTATGATGCAGTTGTGTGAAAGATGTGAGGCAATTGTGAGACAAGACTTAGCCAACTGTGAGACAGTTATGAGGCAGGCTTGAGATTATTATGAGACATATTTGAGCCAACTGTGAGCAGCTTTGAGGCAAATGTGAGGCAGATTTGAGAATATAATGAGACATATTTAAGGCCAACTTGAAAACAGTTATACAAGCAGCTGTTTGACAATAATGAGGCAGTTGTGAGACATGTTTGAGATCCTTATTATTTAGCCATATTTGAGCTAACTCCGAGACAGTTATATGAGGCAGTTATGAGACAGGCTGGAGACTGTTTATGTTAATTAAGAGACATGTTAAAGACAGTTGAGGGGGCTGAGAGGTATGAGAAAGTAATGAGGTGATTTTGAGATGAGCTCGAGAAAGTTCATTTTGAGATAAGTTTGAAATAATCATGACGTGGTGATGGGACAGGTTTAATACAGTTGCGAGACAGGTTAAATACATTCATGAAACGGTTTGAGAAAATAAAAATTAGATAGTTGAGACAAGAATATGAGGAGCAATGTAGGTATGTGATCCACAGGTGGCTGATTTGAAATTGGTGCGAGACAGATATGAGACAGAAATGAGAAAGAGGTATGACAGGCTGGTCTTGTAGAAGGAGCTGGCTGAAAGTAACAATCTTAGTCTACATTGTCTTATTGCATTTCTTTGTGTGTTTAACCTGCACAACGTCATGATGTCACTGCTAGTCCACTTCAGAGTTCAGCTCCGAACAGTCAGTAACAAATCATCTGGTCCTGATGTAGAAATCCACTTGTTTTATAAAAATATTCACCCGAGTTCACAGTGATCGTCCGTCTCAGCTCATCTCAGTACATGTCCCTGTAGATCTCCTGCAGCAGAGGATGAAGAGATGTCTCAGATTCTGTTTTCTTGATCTTCTGCACCAGCTGAGCGTTCTCCGTGACCATCTGTCGCAGGTCTGCCAGTTTCTGCAGCAGTCTGGGGAAGATGAAGCTCGCGTCCGGATGATTCATCTGCAGGTGAAGATTCAGAGCTTGCAGGATGTTGTCTTGTATCTCCTCCACCTGAGAAACATTCATCAGACCTGGACGATCTACACAAACAAACGCATAATAAATACAGAGCTAATTCAACATTCACTCCAGCAGATTCCAATCGTCTCACCTCCACACAGGATAATAGCAGCTACAAACAGAGCGAGATCGCTGTCGTCCAGCTCCAGAGCGTTAAACTTCACGGCAAACTCAAACTTTGGCTCCATGATCTCGCTGAAGGGCTTGCGGAGACTCCGGAGAAACTCTCTGGTGACGAAGCCATGCCCGTTCGCCACCAGCAGACCGTCTTTATTCATGAGGGAGGGCAACATGGCAAAGATCGCCTCATGGACTCCGTACTTCAACAGCGTCACCTGCAGGAGCAGAGTTGAACGACTCAAAAAATGAACATTAAAAGCGCTATCAAACACGTCAAACAGTGTCTCCTGCAGGAGCAGAGTTGAACGACTCAAAAAATGAACATTAAAAGCGCTATCAAACCCGTCAAACAGTGTCTCCTGCAGGAGCAGAATTGAACGAATCAAGAAATGAACATTAAAAGTGCTATCAAACCCGTCAACCCTATTACCTGATCGTTCAGGTAGAGGTCGACAAATCCCGGGATGCTTTTGGAGAACTCTGTGAGTTCTCGGACGGTCTCCACCGTAGTGCACTGACAGCGGTAGAAGACGTGAACACCGATCTCCATATTTGGCGGAGCTCCATTGATCACCTGATTCCAGACCAGCCCGTTCTCCGCCTGCCACAGCGAGTCCATGTCGTGAATGACGAAGGGCTGAGAAGCAGAGAGGAAACCGGACATGTTACCGCTGTTAGACCGATGGGAGATCAGTTGTGAGGGCCAAAGATTCTGGTTACCGGGCTGCTGTCGGTTTTTCCCGTCAGGATGTTTCGGGCTTTCTTTTTGGTCATGTTGAGGTTCTTCAGGTAGGCGTTGTTGACCCGTTTGGCCAGAGATTTGAGATCCGAACCTGCCGAGTTCTGACAGCTCTTCGACAAACCTGCAACCAGCTTGCGCTTCTCTGCCTCGGGCATCCGTCCATACCGGATCGCTGCACAAACACACGCAAACACAAGGTCAACTGTCATGTCCTGCCCTGTTACAGCCGACGCTTTGCCTCTGTTGTTGTTCGCTCACCGTCGTGCGACATTCCAAGCATCAGGCATTTCTGAAAACGACAGAACTGACACTTATTCCGACTCTTCTTTTGGATCTTACAGCTGCGTTCGCACTTCTCGTATTCCAGCTTCATACGGATGGTCCTCCTGAAGAAACCCTGTGAGAGAGAGAGGCTTTGTGTAGTTTGTGACGGACCGATCGTGATGTGTTATGATGCTGCTGACCTCTGACCTTACAGCCCTCACAGGCATGAACCCCGTAGTGAAATCCTGATGCTTTGTCTCCACAGATCCGACACTCAACGTTAAGCCCCGCCTCCTCACCGCCCTGCTGGAGCTGCGCGGACAGAGACGGCGCATTACTCACATCTACACACAAACACACATTTACGTATTAGTCGACAACTCGTTTGTGTGTGTGTGACACAGATCATGACTCTCTCTCTCTCACCTGTGGAGGAGGCGTGTCTTTCAGGACTGTCTGTACTGTGACTACTGTTCTCGTCCTGTCGGCTCGTGTCCCAGCTAAGCTCCTCCCCCTGCACGTCTAAAATGTCCTCATGCTCCGCCCTCACATCCAGATTAAGTCCCGCCTCCGCTCGTAGCTCAGACAGCACGTCCTCCAGACGCTTATCGTCAGGCCCCTCCCCTTGAGAGGCGTGGCTTCCACACAGGTCTTCGTTCTTCGTACAGACTCCGCCCACCGCCTCTGGATCTCGGCTCCTCATGGCAAGAACGTCCGAGTCTCCTCCGTCCATCTTGAAAAACTCAAAGACGCTCATGAGTCACGCCGGTCATAGCACACCTGAGAGAGACGCAACCACAACAAAACAAGATGTTTTTGACAACTTTAACAAATACAAAGACGAGTGTGTGTGTGTGTGTGTGTGTATTAACAGATGTGATAACACAAGAGTGATTTGACAGCTGTTCCCATTCTGGGAACGAACACACACCAGCTGTAAAGACATGAATCTAGAATAGCAGACAACACGTGGAAACGACAGTCTGCTGCAGGCTGCACAATCTGCCTCTCACCGGAGGTGATGATCATTCTTATATCTGATGTGATTCAGGTCAGACCGCCGCGATCGGACCGAAGCGGATTTTCCGTGAAAGCCTTTTAAACACGAGCAGATTAACATCTAATCTCCTGCAGAATTTCACAAACGCTCTTTTCATGTCCGAGGTTAAAGCTGCATTCTCTCTCTTCTGCTGAAGACATTTTTAACCACTGGGACATTTCTCAAAATATCTTCTTTTGTGTTTTAAACGTTACATGCTGGACCTCTGAGAGAGCAGATCCATGTACGTGAGAACAAACACACTTCACACAGCACACACAAGCTTCATATGACAGACCTCGGATCGTTCGGACCACTTGGGGTGAACGAACCAAACACATCTCAAAGTTCATGTCAACACATGTCGTGGTCTGTGAGCGTCACGGAAACTTCTTGACTGAATAACGTTCAGACTGAATCTCTTTTTTATTTATAATTTTGTGTTTGATGTCATTCAGTGTTTGTGCTCATATAGTAAACACTGAGATTCTGTGCCAACTGTGAATAAAGTTTGTGTGTGTGTGTGTGTGTGTGTGTGTGTGTGTGTGTGTGTGTGTGTCGCAATGGCACAAACCGTCCTGATATCAGCACAACACAACTATCACCCGTAAACAAACAAACTCTGATGTCATCAATTCAAACTAAACACAATCTTATGGAGAATTATTATCTCGTCAATGTAACTGAAAAGAATTGTGACATAAATCATAATTGTCCTTTTTATTTAGAACTTTTAATCATTTCTATATGTTTTCCCTTTATTTATTGTTTTATATTAATACAAATATCTAGAAACACATTTTGATACTTAAATCTATCTGTCTGTCTGCCTCTCTGTCTATCTATATATCTATCTATCTATCTCTCTCTCTCTCTCTCTCTCTCTCTCTCGATCTTTCTTTCTTTCTCTCTCTCTCTCTCTCTCTCTCTCTCTCCCTCTCTCTCTCTCTCTCTCTCTCTCTCATATCTCTCTCTCTCTATCTATCTATCTCTCTATCTATCATCTCTCTCTCTCTCTCTCTCTCTCATATCTCTCTCTCTATCTATCTCTCTATCATCTATCTCTCTATCTATCATCTATCTCTCTCTCTCTCTTTTAATTGACATGTGGTCTTTAAACGATCACGTGACCTCACGAATATCTGTCAACAAACTCTTCTGCTTGTCAAACTTGAATATAACCCGTGTGATGTCCGTCACACACATGACACTGAGAGAGTTAAACGACTTCAACACATTTTCTCACGCGAACAGACAGAAAACTTTCTCTTCAGTTTCTTACCTCGTTCAAATAAACGATCCAGGACAAAACGCAGCCGTCTACAACCTTCGTCTGCGGTGAAAAACGGATTTTTGTGTCACATCTTTGTACCGGGACGCGCACCGCACAGCTCCGCTCACCCCAGCGCTCCGTTTCACACGCGTTATGACGTCAAGGAGGCGTTGCGCTCCGCTCATTTAACCCTTTGTGTCAACCTTCCGCGCGTTTTTTCCACGTTTGTAGACTTAACATGTTTTCCTCAGAATACTTAAGATTGTATTGAACAACATATTTTTTTGTTTGTCTCTATACAGCAGAATCAACAATATTTTAACCGTTTATATCTTTAAAAAAAGTTGTTCAATGTTTTACCTTTTATAGTGTTCCAACGTTGTGCATTTTATTTGGTCTTATTTTATTACACATTGCTCTGTATCACTTTGAGATTTTCTTGAAAATGTGAAGTGCTTTATAAATAAAATGTATTATTTATTATTATCATGACGCAGTTCTGCCGCTAGATGTCGCCGCTCGACCAATCATTCAGATGGAAATCCCTCTCGCGAAAATTAAAGGTACAGGTCCCGGTAAAATATTAATTGTATCATTATTTATTACCTTTCAAAATAAAACACAGATTAAGATGTTTTCAGAAATGTCCATAAAATGGAAGTCAATGGAGTTCAATGTTGTTTGACAATCAGCATTCTTCATAATATCTTGTTTTGTGTTCTGTTGAAGAAAGAACCTCATACAGGTTAAGAAAAGCACAAGTGTGAATAAAAAGTTCATTATGGTCTCATTTGTTAATCGAGCAGAAGATCAGATGCGTCATGTGGTTAAGAGATATTTTATTTCATGATATCATGATTATACTGTGTGAGCACACACAGACTGACAGCAGTGATTCTCCGATCATGTACAGTTTTATTTACATTCACAGCTCGATACAGAGCAGCTCATGTTCAATTACAGCACAGCATCTTTTGCTGACACAGGAAACAGGAAGTTAAACCGCAAGAGTTTCACTCAAATCTCCCACGCGCTACACAACAAGACTCATCGCGTTCACAACTAACACACATGTTTACGCTCACTTTTATCTATTCAGGATTCATCTTGACATCACATCTATTCATCTATACGTCAGCTTTATTGGTCTGGACGTCAGCTTTATTGATCACCAGCATCAGATGGATTTGTGTTGTTGTAGTCCATGTTGTCAGCGTGTGTGATGTTCTCCTCGCAGTCGAAGCTGTGCTGTCTGAGGATTTCTCTGGTTCTGGATTCCGTCTCACCGACTGAAGGCACACGGGCCGCAAGGCCAGGAGAACCACTGCAGGAAGATCTCCTCTCTAGAAGACCACACAACAGACCAACAATCATATCTTAAACACACAAGAGTTCACACGACACACAAAAATGGCGTCATTTAGATTTATAATAGGATTGTTGCACTCCAAGTCTCAGACTATTGACAATAATGCGCCAAATTTGTCTCTTGATAGTCTTTGGTGTAATATTACCCACAACACCTTACAGTAAGGAAACGCTGTGAAAATGTGGTGGTTTTCAAACAGGTTTCTTTTTTACACATTTCAAACTTGAATCACTGGCTATCATTTATTGTACCGGCAGTACACCAACAAGTACATACTTTTTTAACAATAGTGGACATACCTCCAGGGCAGATGGGGTGCATGAGTCGGTTCATCTGAACGTTCCAGTGTTTGACGCTTGTACTGGCCTGTCTGAGTTTACGCTGAGCGTCCTGCGGAGGAGAAACTTTCATGAGCACAAAAGAACACGGACGAAACACATACACACCAACACACACAGTCCTAAGCTCACAGCGATGTCCTGATCCACTCGACGTCGACTCGCACGGACTTTCTCCAGCTGATGCTGAGCCTCTCCGAGAGAGTGAGTCTTCTTCTCCATCTCCTGTCGGAGCTCCTGTTTCTCTCTCTGAGTCTGAAGGAGCTGCTCCTCCTGTTCCTCCTGTAGAGCCAGAAGAGACTTCACCTTCTCCTCCTCCTCCGCCAACAGCCTGTGAGCACCAGAGGTCAAAGCATGATACTCATCACACACTTAACATGTCATACACACCCATCTTATCATAAACTGTATTATTATCATTATCATTATCATTTCAGCAGAACTACTTAGAATAATCGTCCACTTTAGCAAAAATACTCAGAATAATAGTGTCCGATGCTGCACATACTTAGAATAACGTTTATCTTTTAGCTCAAACACTCGCTCGTCTTAGCAAAAATACTCAGACCAATTATTTATTTTAACGGAACAACTCAAATAAATAGCTTATATTAGCAAAAGTAATCAGGATTATCGCCATTTTTCGCGCAAATACTCAGAATCATAGCTTATTTAAGAACAAATACTCAGAATAATAGCTCATTTTAGCGCAAATACTAAGAACAATCGTTAATGTTATCGGAAATACTCCGAATAATAGCTAATTTTAGCGCAAATACTCGGAATAATAGCTCATATTAGCGGAAATACTCAGAATAATAGCTCATTTTAGCGCAAATACTCGGAATAATAGCAAATTATAGTGCAAATACTCAGAATAATCTCATTTTAGCGCAAATACTCAGAATAATAGCAAATATTAGCGGAAATACTCAGAATAATAGCTAATTTTAGCGCAAATACTAAGAACAATCGTTAATGTTAGCGGAAATACTCCGAATAATAGCTAATTTTAGTGCAAATACTCAGAATAATAGCTAATTTTAGCGCAAATACTCAGAATAACCTCATTTTAGCGCAAATACTCAGAATAATAGCAAATTTTAGCGGAAATACTCAGAATAATCTCATTTTAGTGCAAATACTCAGAATAATAGCTAATTTTAGTGCAAATACTCAGAATAATCTCATTTTAGCGCAAATACTCAGAATAATAGCAAACGTTAGTGCAAATACTCAGAATTATAGCTCATATTAGCAAACATTTTCAGAATAATTGTTCACAATAGTGTACGTCCATAAGGTAACTTTATATTTTTGCACAAATACTCGGAATAATCGCAAATTTTTGCTCAAATACACAGATTAATCACTCATCTCAGTATAAATACTCAGAATAATAGTGTACAATAGTGCACAAACATAGAATAATGTTTATCTTTTAGCTCAAATACTCAGAATAATAACTCATCTAAGCACCAATACTCAGAATAATAGTTCATTTTAGCCCAAATACTAAAAACAATCATTAATCTAAGCGTAAATACTCAAAATAATCGGTTATTTTACCAAAAACACTAAGAATAATTGCTCAATTTAACGAAAATACTCAGAATTTTCGCTCATTATATATAAAAAATACTAGTGCACAGTAGTGCGCATTGATAGAATAATGTTTATCTTTTGCTCAAGTACTCAGAATAATCACTTATTTGGGCAGATATACTCAGAACAATAGTGCATTTTAGCATAAATAATCATAAGAGAATAATACTCATTTAAGCCTGAAAACTAAATCGTAATCTTACCATAAATACTCAAGTGAATGTGGACGTTTATATTGAGGTGCTCAGATCAAATCTCCAGACAGAAAGTGTTCTGTGTCCATGGTTGAACACCAAGATGTTGTCTGACTGTCCATTAGTAGGGTCAGAGAGTGATTATTTCCACTACAGGTGATCTCAAAGCACCAGATGCACATCAGTTTCTGCTTTTTGATCTGGTGCTTGAAATCATCACATTTTCTTCAATGCTATCGCTTTAGATAAAAGCGTCTGCCAAATGCATAAAATAATGATTATAAAGCAGCGGCCGAATGATGTGACCCCGCCTCTCGCTAACGACACCTCCTCTGTTTTTATTAGAACTTGTGTGTGTCATATAAAAAGCATGTGGGTTGTAAGTTTCGGCAAGTTGTTTCGATCGCTACTCACAACCTTTCTGTCTCTCTCCGGTTAGAAGCATCACTGTAGGTCTCTCTCTCTTTGTGTGTGTGTGTGAGTACCTGGTCTGTGTGTATCTATAAGTCTCCTCCTCCTGTCGGGCTCTGATCTGTTGATCTAAAGCTTCTTGCAGTCTGTGATGAAGATCTTCTAGCTCTTTTATTCTCCTGCGCTGATGTTCTACCTCTAGATCTCGTACAGTCACCTCTGCACGAAGATTCGCTCGTGCCTGCACACACACACACACACACACAAACGCTGAAGGCTGTATACGTTGCTTCGCGAGCAATCACATTCCGTCCTCTTTGATCGTTATAAAATACGTAAATGTAAAATAAAACTGTTGACGTTTTTAGATTTGAAAGAAAACTTTATTTTAACTTCATGGGACGTCCAGATGAAATGTTCTGCCTTGCACGCACGAACGCACTCACGCACACACACGGCTCTTCCTCTGCTCACCTCCTGTGCATCTTGCAGCTGTCTCTGCAAGGTCTTCTGCAGCTCCTCGTGTTGACTGCGCCTCCTCTGCTCCTCCTCCTGTAAGGAGGCTTGAGCTTGTCTCTGTGCCTCCTTTAGATGCTCCAGTTCAGTCAAATGCTCCTCGCGCTCGCCCTGCAACTCCTGCAGCCTACGCGTCTCCTCCGCCCGCAGCGCCCGCCTCCTGTTCCTCTCCTCACGCAGCTCCTGCCGACGCCCCCTCAGCTCCTCGTGCAGGGAGTTCTTACCCTCCGCAGACAGACGCAGAGATGTCTGGATGGCTGAGAGTGAGACAGGAGGAGTGAGGCATTAGCGTGGAGGCAAAATGAGTGAGACAGGGCAGTATGTTAGAATGACTGAGACAGGGCTGTAATACAGGAAAAAGATATATAAAGAGTGAGACAAAATGAGTGAGACAGGGTAGTAGGACAGGAAGAGTGAGACTGGTGCAGTGAGACAGAAAAGGTGAGCCAGGGCTGTAATACAGAACAAGAGAGGCAAGAGCTGTAATACAGAAAGAGTGAGACAGAAAGAGTGAGACAGGGCTGTAATACAGGAAGAGTGATACAAAAAGAGTGAGCCGGAAAGAGTGAGACAGGGTGCAATACAGGAAGAGTGATACAAAAGAGTGAGGCAGAATGAGTATGTCTCACTATTTCTGTAATACGGTAAGAGTGAGACAGAAAGAGTGAGACATGTCTGTTATACAGGAAGAATGATACAAAGAGAGTGAGACAGGATGAGTGTCACAGGGCAGTATGACAGGAAGAGTGAGACTGGTGCAGTGAGACAGAAAGAGTGAGACCGGAGTGTAAAACAGAACAATAGAGGCAGGAGATGTAATACAGGAAGAGTGATACATAAAGAGTGAGACAGGGATGTAATCCAGGAAGAGTGATACAAAAAAGAGTGAGACGGAATACGTATGTCTCACTATTTCTGTGATACAGAAAGAGTGAGACTGAAAGAGTGATACATGTCTGTAATACAGGAAGAGTGATACATGTCTGTAATACAGGAAGAGTGATACAAAAAGAGTGAGACAGGATGAGTGTCACAGGACAGTATGACAGGAAGAGTGAGACTGGTGCAGTGAGACAGAAAGAGGGAGACAGGATTGTAATACAGAACAATAGAGGCAGGAGATGTAATACAGGAAGAGTGATACATAAAGAGTGAGACAGAATGAGTGTGACAGGGCAGTATGACAGAATAAGTGAAACAAAAAAAGTTAGACTGGAGCAGTGCAACAGAAAGTGTGAGACTGCAGCAGTGAGACAGAAAGAGTGAAACTGGGCTTTAATACAGAACAAGAGAGGCCTGGGCTGTAAAACAGGTAAAGTGAGGGACAAAGAGTGAGTCATAAAGAGTGAGACAGGCCAGTAGGACAGGAAGAGTGAGACAGAAAGAGTGAAACTGGGCTTTGATACAGAACAACAGAGGCCTGAGCTGTAATACAGGTAAAGTGAGACACAAAGCGTGAGTCATAAAGAGTGAGACAGGCCAGTAGGAAAGGAAGAGTGAGACTGGAGCAGGGAGACAGAAAGAGTGAAACTGGGCTTTAATACAGAACAAGAGAGGCCCGGGCTGTAATACAGGTAAAGTGAGGCACAAAGAGTGAAACACAAAGAGTGAGACAGGCCAGTAGGACAGGAAGAGTGAGACTGGAGGAGTGAGACAGAAAGAGTGAAACTGGGCTTTAATACAGAACAAGAGATGCCTTAGCTATAATACAGGTAAAGTGAGAGACAAAGAGTGAGTCATAAAGAGTGAGACAGGCCAGTAGGACAGGAAGAGTGAAACTGGAGGAGTGAGCCAGAAAGAGTGAAACTGGGCTTTATTACAGAACAAGAGAGGCCTGAGCTGTAATACAGGTAAAGTGAGACACAAAGAGTGAGTCATAAAGAGTGAGACATGCCAGTAGGACAGGAAGAGTGAGACTGGAGGAGTGAGACAGAAGAAGTGTTTGTGTGTGTGTTAGACCTGTAATCCACTCTTGTCTCTGTCTGGAGTCAGATGCGCTGATCTCAAAGGATTTGTTGAGGGTCTTCACACAGAACATGCATCTCTTCCCATCTCTATCAGTCAGCACCTGTCAATCACAGCAGAGGTCAAGCATTAATCACCCACAGACGAATCAGAGGGAGACCGGACCCACACCACACGCCGCAGTACCTCAACACAGCAGTTCTGATCCATCTCAATCACACCTTTACAGTCTTTAGCGTCTTCATTCATGAAGTATGACAGAGAGCCGGGCTTCAGACAGAACCAGCGCTCGGTCCAGTTCCTGCGTAAATGACCTTTCTTCCACAGATAACCCTGTCACACACACACACTCAGTATTCAAACACAACACATCATAATGACGTCCACACGGCCGTGTCGTCATCTCACCTCCTTCAGGACGTTCCCCACCATCTCTCGATAGACCTTCTCCACTGCCATACTGATGCTCTCCCCGTCCACCCCTCGACTCCCAGCGGCGTTCACCACCTGCAGGAAACTCCAGACGCTCAACCCCTCCTTCTGAGCGGTGTCCTGCGACAGAAACTCCTCCACGTCCACACAGTTCAACTCAACTGTCATCACGCTGCTGATCTTCCTCAACAAATACTCCACCTGCACCAATCACAAGAGCGATCGCATCATATTATCAGAACAAACACATGCTTTGGTTTCCGGCGGTCTGGTCACCTCCTCCAACACGAGCACGAGTGGATACCGGTCCTCCGCCAGGAAGTTGAAGAGACACCAGAGTCGCAGCGCGTCCTGATTGGACAGAACTCGGAGCGTGTCGGGACGGTAATGTTTCTTGGAGCACAGAGTCCAGCAGAGTTCATCCAACTGCTCTTTGACGAACGTTCCCTCCACCACCTGACAACACAACACACAGACCTCAGTTATTCCACAAGAGAAATGAATCACCGGAGAGACACGAGAGAGATCTCATGTGTGATGTGGATGTGTGATGGAGCGGCACCTTGTCCAGTATGAACTGGTTGAGGTAGGGCATGTATCCCTGACTGGAAACGGGACCATCATCATCATCACTAAAGTGTCTCTCGAGGGTCGGGTGGTCATGAGGAATCCTCAAGACACTATGAAGATTATGAGAAAGAACCTACACACACACAGTGGGTTTGTGTTATTAAATGAGAACAACGACTAACAAACCAGATATTTTTGTATCATCTGCACATTATAATTCCAGCTAAAACTTCGTCACAGGCAGTGTTCAGTGTTACTAGTTACTTAGTAACTAGTTACTTTAATGTAATTACTTTCCCCTTTGGAAAGTAAAGTAAGGGATTACTTTTAGTTTGTCCTTAGTTTAATTGCAGTTACTTCTGATGTAATTAAACTTAGTATTGTTTAATATATACAACAGTGGAATTGACATTAAAATTTACGTTATGCTTTAATATTTGTGATACTAAAGTCAGTTAATAAGAATAATTTATGTAGTTTTATATGATTTATTTGAAGGAATTAAGAGTCGTTTTGCGTCTTTCCTTAAATCACATATCTATTCAAGGTTGATGTAGGATATAGAAAGTAGTTAGTAATAAACAATTCAATACTTTTTCGGATAAAGTAATTTGTAAAGTAATCTAATTACGCTATTGGATATGAAACTAGTAATCGATAACTTTTTCCGAGCAACGTACCCAACACTGTCCACAGTTCAGTTTCCGACACATTGAACCTTTTTAGTTGCCAAACGGTTCAAAACGTATAAATAAAAAGTGTCGTCATTTATTCCTTTTATTGTGTTTGTTAAACCCGCATGGCTTTATGATTCTTCTGTGATACATAGATGATATTTTGAAAGAATTTGAGCACGAGCGTGACTAAACGCTAAAAGAATTCTCATTCTCTGGTTTTTATGTGGCCCACACAAGTACAGTCAAACCTGTACACACGCACACACACACATGCACACACACACAGGCCTGCACGCACACACACTGCTGCTTGTGTTTGAAGCTGATCTCTCAAAAGCCACAAAGTGTGAGAGAGATTAACGCTGAACAAACACTCATTTCCTTCTGAGCACTTTTCAGAGGCTTTCATAAAAACAACATTCAAATCAAATCCCTTAAATAAATATACACATAATGTACAAAACACACAACACAACACATCATGCACCATATCAACATTCAACAGGTTAAAGTTGTTAAAAACTCACAGTACTAAAAGAGAGACAGATCTTGAGTGTTTGAGGTCAAAAACGATTCAGAACACACACACGTCTCACACATACAGTCGACTGTATCAAAACAAACATCTTAACATCAGTCTGTCTCTCTCTCAGCCCGTCTGTCTGTCTGTCTCACCTTCAGTTGTGATTTGGACACTTTCCCGCTGTCCTCTGTGTCCAGAGAAGTGAAAGCGTACCAGATACTCTTCAGCAGAGCGGCTCTCAGCGCCATCATCACATCTACTCCTTTATTTCTCCTCTCTAGTCTAGATGAAAGTCTTCTGCAAGTCTCTCCACATCCTGCTGTGTTTTCTCAGCTTTAGCGCCACCTGTCGGCAACAAACACACATTAACACCTTTCATATCCCTGAATAAAGCAGTGAACTAGACACATTATGCTGTATTAAAATAGAATATTAAGAATAAACATTCTTCTGTGTATCCCAAACACAACATATTTTATGTATATATGCCGTACATTTGACAGTCGTAAATTGAGGATGTAAATAATAAACCATGATATACATAAACAAAACATATAGAATATTGGAATAAAATACTTGAAGGGACTTCTCATGTTTGTTTTTTGTATTGGATGGACTTGGTGTGTTTTTTACACAAGTATATTTACGTACGTTGACAAAATTAGATTTTTATTGTGCAGTCTAATTACTATCAATTAAACTGCCGTTGGCTTGTTTTGATTTAAAAAATAATAAGTAAAAAAATACAGCTAACTAACACAATAAAAAAATAATAAAAATGTTTTTTTTTAATAAAATCTAAATTTGTTACCAAATTCTTCATGTTTCTGACTGAACTTGTTCTGTTCTCGCGTGTGTTTACAGCGCGAGACGATATCTCGAATCGAATCTATAACTCAAAAATCCGCTTGTAGATATTTCGCGACGGAAATGTGGGAGTGAGGAATAATTTTAAATCAGTTGAATCGAATTACAGATCTGTATCTTCCACTGGCGTGTTTTAATCGATGTTGAGCGATCGTCCTCAGTTCGTTTCTCGTACGGAGGCCGCGTGACGCGGTCTCGCTATGGATTGTGGGATTGATGGCCGGCCGCTTCAGTAAACGGACTGTACGGGTCCAGAAATAACAGGTGTGACAGGGAATGCGAAGATAATCCAGGTATTTACAAACAATGAACGCATGACGACATGACGTATGCTAGTTATGTTCTGTTCCTGCAGTAGTTGTGCAGGATAATTCATCCTCACCTATCCCGTGAAGCGTAATATAACATAACCCATACAGTCAAGTCCCTGTTTAATAAGTATAAAGTTCGTATGTTATTAATGTTTCATCTGTGTTGAGTAAAATTCGTGAAGAGAGACGCCGTTGATTGCTTCCGCTAAGATTTTTCATCGACACGCCCCTCAGTTCGAAGAGTCGAGGACCGAGTCGACTCCCACGATTCGACTCTTTGGCGAAGTTCGTGTTCGCACAACTTGAGAAAGTGATCGTTCCTGTACGTTTTACGTTATAAAATATTTTGAGAATTATAATTATCCTCATATTTTAAGCCCAGTTCGTATTTTTTGATAATCATGCAGATCATCCAATCATTCTGCGTGAAATACTGTATCCCACAATGCAATTCACCATCCATTGGCCTCTTCATTTCCCGCATAACAGTGAAAGTAATTATTCTTAACGTTGTTTTCTAAATGTAATAAAACTTTAAAATATTAAGACGGCTGTAAAAAAGGCAAATTAACTATATTTATTCTAAAACAATACAAAATAATGCAGTTCACAGTTAATTATGGAATGTAACAAAGTTAAATATTTACATTTACATGTGCATATTTCACATACTTTTATAGCTGTAGGCAGAATACAGTACATGCTACACACAGTATGCAAGTATTTCATGGACATCTACTGTACAGTACACTATTCTACTATTAACACTTCACACACACACACACTAAAGTGTTACTGTCATCAGGTTTTCACGAGAGCACACCTGGACACAATCTCACCTGTGGAAATTCACCTCCGACGTGATGTTATGATACAATCACGTCCGATGATTTCTGACAGACGGAGGAAAGCGAGTGTGTGAGATGTTGAGAGGTTAACGCTCAGGGCGATGTGTGTGTGTGTTCACATCCGCCACTGCTGAGAGATCTTTAAACGTGATGCTCCTTCAAACTATTCTCAAACACATCATGTGTCTGTGTGCTTTATTAAGGGCTCGTCTTTGAATAAAACGTGTTTTGAACGGGACGTCCAGACGATGATGACAGCGGTCTGTTACCCCGCAGCTTATCTTACCTCTGACATCAACACGCTGAATGTTTCCCGTCTGTATATCCAGAAGTCATGCATTTCTTTAACATGGTTTCCTCGTGTAAAGTTCAGTGTCTGTATGCTGTGTGTTTTGGGGTTGGACTGACAGATCTGAGATCAGTAAACAAAGCTTTGCAGCTGTCTGCACCCTGCTGTAATTTCAGACTCTGACACCAAACAAAAATCCATCTCTTCCTGAGACTCATCCTGCCTTTGAAATCTTCTTGTATGAGTATAAACACACACACACACTGGTCAGAGGGGCGGAGCTACAGGGCGTCTTCAGGTAAAGGTGTAAGAGCTCACCTGTAACATCACTCGGGTGTGTGTCAGGACGCTGAGAGATCTTCATCCGCTCATCTTCATCTCTCTACGGTAAGAACCCTCCGGATGTTTCATGTAAAGCAGTTTATTTGTTTCGCTCTGGTAAGAGAAACGTTCTTTTGAAGAATAAACTTAAAGGAATGAGCCCTGATAGCACACATACATCTGCAAAACATTGTTTCTTCATCTGTGACATGTCTCTAGGATGTCAGATGTCATAGAGACGTCTAGAAGATTTCGAATGGGTGTAAAACTGCTATTTATACGCTGAAAAAGTTGACATTCTTAGTAAGAATTTTTGTCTTATTTTTTATTGAAAATATCAAATACTTCTTAAATCGATGTAAAATTAATTGACAAAATAAACTTGTATTTAGTTTGACCTTTAATTCTTATATAATTTTTCATAAGACAAGACCAAATATCTTAAATTGATTTAAGAATTTTTAGATATTTGTATTACAAAACAAGACGAAAAAAAGGTTTTGTTGCTGCTTGTTCAATGAACTTAACTTGCTTAAGTTAAATCAACACAATTTTGGGAAAATTTGGTCACAACATGAATTTTTGATGTTAAGTCATATAACTGAATCCATTCGTGAGGGACAATATAGAGAGTTGTGTTGTGTTAACATAAAATAGTTACAATTGGGCAGAGGACTTATATTTCCCAGCATCCTTTGCGTGTAACTACATTTTGAGTTATTTTCTTAAGTGTTATTTTATGCATTTTTCAGTAAAAAAGAAACACTTGTCAGTGTTTAGTGTTCATTATCTTTACGCTTTTGAAGAGTTTGTTATATTTTTGAGTTTTGTGGTTATCGTGGAAAAGTTTTCCTTAATTAATTAAGTTCGTCCAACAACTTATTTTTTGAGGGTAAAAATGTCATATTTTGCAGCACAAAATGTTTAGCAGATGTTTTTCCGCATCCGATGTTTTTCAGATCTTTAGCAGACCTCTCACAGACGTACCTGTAGTGATATATTATCTTTCATGTAAGATAATTGAGCACTTTTGCTGTTGTGATTTACAAAACTGTTGATAAGACAAAATACTTGTGACTCTCTACTTTTCGAGTCACTCTGTCCCAGAATAATGTTAAAAGCACTCCGTGTTTAATGATGACAGCTAAAGTGAGGGATCTAGACCTTATCATTATTATATCAAAATAAATATGCCTTAATGGCAAGTCAACGTCAAAATGATTATTCTGGCTCAAAACAATACACGTAACATGCGAAACGTCCAAATATATGTATTAAACATCTTACCTTTTGAGATTTAAGAAGTATTTTCTTCTTAAGAATGTTTAGTGAATCCGGCCCCAGATTTGATCCTTGAAGACCAAATTTTTTTAGGGCACTTGACAGATGAGGGGAATTCCACAGAGAAAGAACAAAAGAGACATTAGACGTCTTTTAGCGTTCGCCTAAAGCATTATACTCAAAGACAAGAGCGGATATGTTCTTAAATTAAAATGAAATTCCCAAATTACATCCTGAATTGAAATTAGATCAACATGGAGTTTAATTTTCTTCTTTCCTGTTCTGAAGAAGAAAGTCAGTTGACTTTACATCTTTCAAAGTAGTAAACTAGCTGTGTTTTCTGAATCGTAGTGTCAGAATCTGAGATCATTATTCACACTCGTGAGGTGTTTTGTCTGTTTGGTGAATTCAAGGCCGATCCGTGTTAATTGTAAGGACCGTCCACGAGTTTATCCGCCGCGTTTGAACCTCAGTCTAAATGGTTATTATGTTAATCTGAAGTGTGTTTGAAGTCTCCGACACTAAACCGGGTCTGTCTCTCTCTCGAAATCCTTCACAGGCTATCAAAGGGAAGCGGAAGAGATTCTCCAAGCTCCGGGGGTTTAAATGAGGAGGACGATGGTGCTTCCTCGCCTCAGGAAACACAGTTTAATCCCTCTGAACACATGCAGCCTTAGATAAACTTCCCAGGTCTTGTCTTTGGTCTATAACTCTTGGCTTTTGATATCTCCTCTCGATATGGATGCACCAGACGCTCATTTCCATCTCAGCAGGAGCAGCGTACATCATGGCATTTTGCCCCCTGGTGGTTACGGAGGGAACGATAAGCACCATCACCTTCACTCTGATCCGCTGGGTCGCACTCTTCCTCTGTTCTTGTATCCGGCCCGTATGGAGCACGGGGTTTACGACGGCTCGTACTGCGGCGGGGCGACGCTGCTGTCGTACCTGCCGCCATTTCACGCCGGTCTGGGTGTGTACGAATGTCCGTTCGAGCCCGCCTTCATTCAGAAGCGTAACGAGAGGGAGCGTCAGCGCGTGAAGTGCGTCAACCAGGGGTACGCCAAACTCCGAGACCACCTGCCTAACGGAAGCGTGGACAAGCGGCTGAGCAAAGTGGAAACTCTGCGGGCGGCCATCCGCTATATCAAGTACCTGCAGGGTCTGGTGGAGAAACCAGAGAGAGGGGAGAAGAATGTGGCAGCGCCATCGCCTCTGTCTTTCTCTGACACCTCCTCAGAGGAGTCGGCCGGGAGTTAGAGACGTTCAGAGGGCAAAAGGGTCATTACGCCCAAAATAAGTCCTCAAATCAACACTACTACCCCGATTCTGCCCCTGAACTCTCTGTGCTCAAGTCCACTGTGCATGTGTACCTTTACTCAGTTCAAATAAAGCTAAATAATACTTGAAGTCGAACTGTTTTTCGTTTTGTAAATGGTCTTTTATAGGTTGGCGAGGAAAACAAGGTCAAGGTCACATCCACTCCAAACCTAAAAAACAAAAGCATGATAGGAAGTGTGTTTTGCATAATGTGCGAAGTTGATTTCAATATCTTTCCCAATGTTTTTGCCTTGCTTAATTTCTGTTATGCAAAATATAATTTGCTATGACCTGGACATTGTCCACAGGGGTCATGAGACTGTCAATTTGATCAGAGACTCAATAAGGTCAATGGTCAGGTCAATGAGAGAATCTATGAGGTGAATCCAAAGATCTCAAAGTGATTTATCTTTAATCTCTTTTGGCAGCTGATTGGTTTGCCAGCCCGATGATGTCACATTCTCCAAATACAGCAAGCCAATGGGAACATTCCAAGTTATGCCCGTGTTGTGTCGTGTCTCTTTGTCCCGTTATGTCTATGTAACTATGACTGTGTGCTACTCTGTTGTCCTCTAACACACATATACAGTTCAACTGCGTGACATGCATTGTCTATATTTATATTTTGGGTCAGCTGGAGTGCTAAGGGACAGTGACTGGGAGAGTGAGAGAAGAGTACTCACTGACTTGTAGACTGGAAACCAGATGGTGGCAAAACGTTAATTTTCCAGTCCTGAGACCCCCATGGGAAGGACGGCAGAAAATTACAGAATACCGAACTTTACATCTCTGAATACTTGATCTCCAGAACTCCGGTTCTGACCTGATCATGGAGGGAGGCGGTGATGCAACCATGACCTCCTTCATCATGGATGAGGAGACTCTCAAGAGAAAACAGAGAGAGAAACTGAAGAAGCTCCAGGCCACCGGCGGTAACCCGCGACCTGCTCGATCCCTCCTCTTCCTCACGCTGAAGAACCCTTTCCGCAAGGCCTGTATCAGCATCGTTGAGTGGAAGTATCCTTTAACACTTCTGAAACGTGTTTTTAAATAAAAATGTGATATTAAACAGTTAAAACAGTAAATGGGTTGGCAAAGAATGGACAGAATTGTAAGTTATTTAAAATGCAATGTGTAACTTGTTTTGTTCAAAATAAACGAAAATCAGCAAATAAACAATCAGTGTTTAAAACTGTCCTTATCGTAACATGTTTTATAACAGAAGGCTTATAAGAATGATTTATGATTGGAGATTTTGGTTTGCATTTCGTGGGAAATGTCAGGTTTTTCAACTCTTGTAAAGATGAGCATGCAAAGTAATATGGCTTAAAAGTTACAGATTGCAGCATCAGAGACAATTTTCTTTTTTTTTCAACATAATTGTGATTTGGAACTGAACTTAAACGGAGACAAAAAGCAAAAATTCTGCTTTTGCTCTTGTTTCTAAATGAAAAAATGAATGGTTAATAAATGAATGTTAAAGTCGTGATTTATCAGTGGACAGTGAAAATATTAATAAAAGTTGACTATCATGAAAAACAGCTGTCAGTAATTCTATCAACTAAATGTCAGAATAAAGTCCAGTAAGAGCTCAATTATGTGTCGTCTGTGTGTGTCGATGTTAAAGCCCTGCGCTCTGATATTCCAAGAGAACAGCTGTTCTCTTTGGCTGCTCGCTAAATACAGACATGTTAAGCTCAGTGAATGTCAGCACAGTGAGAACGTGGACACACACTACAGAAACACTTTCTCTGACTTCACACTTCACTTTAACAGAGAATCTACTGATGTAATAAAGTCATGTGATGTCAGTGCTCTAGTCAAACACCTGATTTTTCCTAAATTTGTGTCAGACCGTTTGAAATCATCATCCTCCTCACCATCTTTGCCAACTGTGTAGCTCTGGCTGTTTTCCTGCCGATGCCTGAAGAAGATACAAACAACACCAACAGTAACCTGGTCAGTGTCTCATGTTCAACAATACCTATTAACTTTATATGAATCTCGATCTAGAGTATCTAGCCTAATCTATAGTGTCTACCTTCATATGAATCTCAATCTTGCCTTCATACAATCTATAGTCTCTCCCCTTAAATCAATCACAATCTATAATCTCACCCTTATGTGAATCACAATATATATTCTCTGACTATACAGTATATAGTCTCTGCCTATATAATCTATAGGGCCTGTCCGTATATGAATCACAATATATAGTATCTCCCCATACAATCTATAGTCTCTTCCCTTTCACTATATTAATCACAATCTATAATCTCTGCCCTTACAGTATATTAATCACAATCTATAGTCTCTGCCCTTTTAAGAATCAAAAGCTTAGACTCTCCCCTTATACAAATCACAATCTATAGTCTCTGCCCTTACACTATATTAATCACAATCTATAATCTCTGCCCTTACAGTATATTAATCACAATCTATAGTCTCTGCCCTTTTAAGAATCAAAAGCTTAGACTCTCCCCTTATATAAATCACAATCTATAGTCTCTGCGCTTACACTTTATTAATCATAATCTATAATCTCTGCCCTTACAGTATATTAATCACAATCTATAGTCTCTGCCCTTTTAAGAATCAAAAGCTTAGACTCTCCCCTTATATAAATCACAATCTATAGTCTCTGCCCTTACACTATATTAATCACAATATATAGTCTCTGCCCTTACACTATATTAATCACAATATATAGTCTCTGCCCTCATATGAATGTGTGATCTCTTCCCTAATGTGAGTCACAATCTATGATCTCTTCCCTTCTACGAATCTCAAACTATAGTTTATCTGCTCATATGAACCTCAATCTATAGTTTCTACCCTTATACAAACATGTATCTATATTATCTTCCTTAATACAAAGCAAAAATAAAAATTCTGCCACAATTTACTTACGCGCTTCTCATTTCAAACCTTTATGGCTTGATTTCTTCTGCAGAACACAAAAGAAGATATTTAGAAAAATGTTGTTAACTGGACCCCTTTCACTTGCATTAGTTTTGTGGCCATACAATAGAAATAAATGTGGTCCAGTGCTGTTCGGTTTCCCACTTTCTTCAAAGTATCTTTTATGTTCTGTAGAAGAAAGACATACAGGTTTGAAATGAGAAGAGTGAGTGTAAATCATGATAGAATTTTTTTTTTGGATGAACTATCACTTCAATCTGTTGTTTTTACCCTCAAACACATTTGAATCCATAATCCCTCCCTTCTATGATCTTCAGTCTTTAGACTTCACACCCATACCCTCAGCATATAGACATAAAAACAGACTTCTCAATGTCAAATGTGGAACCTAAGATTTTTCCAAGAAGTCTTCTGTTCCCATTAAAGAGCCTGTTTAAAGAGCTCTGACATTTTAAAGCCTCTCAGCCGAATGATTGATGCTGGTATTTCTTCCACTAAACCCTGTAAGTGTGTCTGTGTGCTGTGACCTTGAAACAAGTGACTGAATGAAACAGGTGATTCAAACGCAAGCCGCCTGTATGTGTGGCGGCTTCAAAATGAGGACCAGGACGCTTTTATCACTGTGGTTTGATTTAATAGATGACGTGGTTTGTAATCTAATATTTCAGTTTGTTAGTTGTGTAATCTACGCCAGAGTATTTGACTATTTAGTGAGAATCCAAAAAAACTAAATCCATGATTAACAAATAAATAACTCTATATCTGTCCGTCATTTTTAATACATACACTCGGGCATCTGTCTACACTAGGTGTCATGTGTTATATAAAGTTCTCAGTGACTGTTTAAGAATGCCTCCTCTGAAACCGGAGGAGACTAACAGTCCGTCACATGTCTTCGCCACCAAACTCTGAACGTGTCAGTGTGGATATTTGCCAAAACGTAGCGAGACTTGCTGAGACAGATTTTTCAAAGTCAAACCAAAACTAGAAAGGCACCGCAGACGACAAATACCTGCGCAAGCGTCGTGGTGCCGACAGCTTCATTCGTCTCAATGTTGTGTGTCCGCAGGAGAGTCTGGAGTACATTTTCCTCATCATATTCACTACGGAATGTTTCCTGAAGATCGTGGCGTACGGACTTCTCTTTCACGCCGATGCATATTTACGGAACTGCTGGAATATATTGGACTTTGTCATTGTGACGATGGGGTAAAACAAACACACTCAAACACCCTTAGGAGACGTTATGAATGCTTAGCGTGACGCATGTTCACATTCTTGCGTGTTGTTGTGACCTCTCTCAGGTTGTTCACTATCGTGGTGGACTTCATCAACAACATCAGCGGTGTGGAGGCTCCGGTGGAACAGAAGGGAGGGTTCGATATGAAGGCTCTCAGAGCGTTTCGAGTCCTGCGGCCCCTGCGGCTCGTCTCCGGGGTCCCCAGTGAGTCGTCATCCCTTGTGTCTGCTCACCTGTCTCATTTCTCTCTCGTGCGTTTGCTCATTTGGATGTTATGACTCCTCCAGGCCTGCAGGTGGTGATGAGCTCCATTCTCAAGTCCATGTTGCCTCTGTTTCACATCTCCCTGCTGGTGTTCTTCATGGTTACCATCTACGCCATCATCGGCCTGGAGCTGTTTAAATGCAAAATGCATAAAACGTGTTATTACGCCGGCACAGGTGAAACAGGGAAATGCATTCCTGTTTGTTAAGACTAGGAAGTTACCCATGGTGTCTTCCACAAACAAATGACGCACAGAATTTACTTTAACCATTTTAAATTTAATTTAATACTATATTTGTTCGCCACAGATATCATTGCGACGGTAGAGAACGAGAAGGCGTCTCCATGTGCTCAGGCTGGTAATGGACGACGCTGTACTCTGAACGGAACCGAGTGTCTTGGGGGATGGCCTGGGCCCAATAACGGCATCACACACTTTGATAATCTGGGTTTCTCTATGCTCACAGTGTATCAGTGCATCACCACACAGGGCTGGACGGATGTTCTGTATTGGGTCAGTAAATGTCATCTTGACCCTCGCTGATGTGTGAATGAAGTCTGATGGCAGGTTTCGTTTCCTCAGGTGAATGATGCGATCGGAATGGAGTGGCCCTGGCTGTATTTCGTCACCTTGATTCTGTTGGGCTCGTTCTTCATCCTCAATCTGGTTCTGGGGGTTCTCTGTGGGTCAGTCCAAACATCTACACATGTTTTTTGCTGCAAAATTGCCTATATAAAATTAACTTGATGCTTCTTAGAAAACGTTAACGGTTAAAATTGCGGACACTGAATTTGTTTCTAAAATGTAGGGCGGTCACAATTATTATATAATCATTTTATCGCAATTATTTTAGAAAATGCGATTATTGTTTAAATCGGATCTTTGGCGTTTTACATCCACTGTCCTCCATCTGCGCTTACTGTAATCGCAATTATTAAATAGGCAATTCATCGTTAGGCAAATGTCATAATCGTGGACTAAACTGTACTATAGGAAAAGTCGTAAAAGTTTTTTGCGTTTTTGGTACATGATTTATTTCACATACTTAAATTATGTTAGGGTGCATTTTTATTCAGTCATTTCATTATTAAAACGTCTGAAATTGCCTTCTTCCATACTGTATAGTAGGCGAAAATAAAAGTCATGAATAGTATGTCCGAAACCTCAGTATACAAAAAAAAGTAGGCGAGAAATACCCGGATGGTCAAATACACTTGTCTATCCCATGATGCAACAGGAGCTGAGCAACGGTCAAATTTCAAAAGTTAATCGTATAAAAATAGCGGAAAACTTTGAGGTAGATACCAAATTTTAATGTATGTGCCAGTAAATAAATTTCTTGTGACTAAATAATGTTTTTATCAGCGCTTACGTACAGGTTGTTGTTAATACGTCATAGCTCAAAGTGAATACTGGTCACATGACCATAAAACACGGAGGATGCGGTACACTCTTGAAAAAGGTGCTTCAAAAGGTTCTTTGAAGCCGTAGAAGAACATTTTGGTTTCATAAAGAACCTCAACATCTGAAGAACCTTTCTGTTTCACAAAAGCTTCTTTGTGGTGAATTTCGGTTCTTTAGATTTTAAAAAAGTAAGAAAGAGATGGTTCTTTAGAGAACCTTTGACTGAAAAAGGGTGAATATTGTATAATTTTATTAAAAAATATATTTTATGTTATATTTGTATTCTCATGAGGATTGTTAAATTACTGTATATAGTGTTTTTTTATTTGCTAATATGGTGTTGACGATAAATAACATTTCCACACACTTTTATGAGCAGCCGTGTCCAAACCTTTGACCGGTTAAGTGCTGGCCGCACCAGAACTTTCCAACACAAAACCCCTTTGTGTTTTCTCTCCAGCGAGTTCACTAAAGAGCGAGAGAAGAGTTCTCGGAGCGGAGAGTATCAGAAGTTACGGGAGACACAACAGTTGGATGAGGATCTGAAGGGATATATGGAGTGGATCACGCAGGCAGAGGTCATGGACAACGACCAGGAGGGCCAAGGTGCTCAACACCCTTTACAGTTATCACGGGTCGACACTCAATGTGGTGCTTGAATGGTCCGAGACTGACCTCTGTGTGATTGACAGGTCTCCTCCCACTGGACGGAGCGGAAACAGAAAGCCTTTATGAGTTGGATATACTGAACAAACTCATGTATTACGTGTGAGTACTGCTGAAAACCAATGAGAATATTTCCAACGGGATTACGTTTCGGTTTCATTGCCTTGTGTGTCTGTGGGTTTCAGTCGACATGCGCGCCGCTGGAACCGTTTTTTCAGGAGAAAGTGTTGCGTTTGGGTGAAGTCCAGGCTCTTCTATTGGCTGGTGATATTGCTGGTGTTCTTCAACACGTTGGCCATCGCCACCGAACACCATCAGCAGTCACAATCCCTCACTAACTTCCAAGGTTCTGTTGCGTCGACGTCGTTCTTGCATGTCCAATATCACATCATAACAGATTGTTTTGCTTCCATAGACAACACGAATAAAGTGCTGCTGTCTCTGTTCGCGGTGGAGATGTTTCTGAAGATGTACGCCATGGGACTGCCATCTTACTTCATTTCTCTGTTTAACCGTTTCGACTGCTTCGTGGTGTCCGTGGGAGTCCTGGAGCTCATTTTGGTACGCATGGACATCATGTCCATCATGGGGATCTCCATACTGCGCTGCATTCGACTGCTCCGTCTCATCAAAGTCACCAGGTGCTTCGCCCACGACCAAACCCAAAAAGAGTTTTGTGATCTTTGAAGGATCATCCTCCTGAGTGTATTTGTGTTTCAGGCACTGGACGACCCTCAGTAATCTGGTTGCATCGCTCTTAAACTCAGTGCGTTCTATCGCCTCTCTCCTCCTTCTCCTCTTCCTCTTCATCGTCATCTTCGCTCTTCTCGGCATGCAGGTATTCGGCGGAAAGTTCAATTTTCCCGACGACCAAGTGCGACGCAGCAACTTCGACGATTTCCCTCAAGCGCTCATAACGGTTTTCCAGGTGATTGATATTTGTGATTAGTGAATTTGTGAATCTAGATCAGATTCCTCCTAATGAATCCGTGTTTTAGATCCTGACAGGTGAGGACTGGAACTCTGTCATGTATGACGGAATAATGGCTCATGGAGGTCCGGCTGTGCCTGGAATACTAGTCAGCATTTACTTCATCATCCTGTTCATCTGTGGAAACTGTATCCGCTCATGCAGAGTCATCAATGTTTCTTCAGCACAAATTCTGTGTTTTTCTTGAGTGATACCCGCAGATATCCTCTTGAATGTGTTCTTGGCGGTTGCGGTGGATAACCTGGCGGAGGCCGAGAGCTTGACCTCCGCCCAGAAAGAGAAGGCAGAAGAGAAGAGACGTAAAAAACTTCTCAGGTGAGGTCAACGAACACAGAAAAGCAGTTTAAGCTCCAGCAAAGCTCTTAGAGGGGTTTCCCGGACAGGCCTCAAGCCTTGTCCCAGACTAACTTAAATGTTAGAGGTGTCTTGATCGACTTACACGGACATATCTTAAAATATAGCAGTGCGATTTTTTGTCTTAAGATGCACCACAGTGAGTTTTTTTGTAAACTATGTTTTTAATTTCTCTAAAGCCTAGTCCTGACCTAAATTAATCCCTCGCTGGGAGACTGCCCCTTTAAGTGAACGTTTCTGGTGTTTCTCTTGTCCATGACAGGGAAAATGTTTCTGACAAGGGTGAGGAGGAGAAAGCTCTGCTGGCAAAGAAACTGGCTGAGCAGAGAGCCAAGATAGAAGGAATTCCCACTACAGCTAAAGTAAGACGTCCAAAGCCAGAAAAACACACAAATCGAAGACAAAAAATCCTTCAGATTTCGTTCATATCAAGTGTTTTTTGCAGCTCAGAGTGGACGAATTCGAATCCAACGTGAACGAGATTAAAGATCCATTTCCCCCGGCTGATTTTCCAGGTGCGTTTTCAAACGAGTTCAGACAAGAAAGTCTATTTTGAAAACGTGCAAACCTTTCCCGTCCATCTGCCTGAAACTCACTTGTTGCCTAGGCGACGATGAAGAGGAGGAGCCAGAGATTCCCATCAGCCCTCGGCCTCGTCCAATGGCAGACCTGCAGCTGAAGGAGACGGTCGTGCCCATGCCCGAGGCCAGTTCCTTCTTTATCTTCGGCCCGCAGAATAAGTAAAACCTGCCATTCTGTCACATAAAATAAATAAGTTGGGGTTTCTGGTTCATTATCTGTGTTTATTTCTGACTCTCCGCTCAGGGTCCGCAAGCTCTGCCATCGCATCATCAACGCCACGACCTTCACCAACATCATCCTCCTCTTCATCCTGCTCAGCAGCATCTCATTGGCTGCTGAGGACCCCATCGACCCCATGTCCTTCAGGAACCAGGTAAGAGATCTCCAGACACATACCTGTCCATGCGCACCTGACGTCACCTTTAACCTCTCGGGTGCCGCAGGTTCTGGCATACGCTGATATCGTCTTCACTTCGGTGTTCACGGCAGAGATTGTGCTGAAGGTGAGCACAGAGTTCTGATCGGCGCTTTTCTTGTGTTTTGGACTGTACTTTCTGAGATTTGATCTGTTCTTCTGTCCGCTATAGATGACCACATACGGCGCCTTCTTACACGAGGGCTCCTTCTGCAGAAACTCCTTCAACATCTTAGACCTGATCGTTGTGGGCGTTTCCCTGCTGTCCATGGGAATGGAGTGAGAATGCAATTTAATTTTCCGAGATTACATTAGATAACAAAATGTCCAACCATTTGCCATGGAATTGAGTTTTTACATCAACAAAAGTTTTGAATCATTTAGCATTTAGCTTTAGCATTGTAGCGTTAAAGGAATATCCCTGTTTAAAAAAACAAGCATATGTTGGTTAGGCAGGTTTTGAACCATGATAGCTGGTCATATGCTGGTTTAAGCTGGTCATGTGCTGGTTTAAGCTGGCCCTCCTGAGCTTGTTAAGGACCATCTTAAACCAGCTCAGGACCATCTTGAACTTTCAACAGGGATGATTTTTGCTTCGTTAGAAGATGGACTTCAAACGTGGTTTTGTTAAGTGTAAGTTCTCATGTCTCTCTACAGGTCGAGTGCCATCTCAGTAGTTAAGATCCTCAGGGTCCTGAGAGTACTGAGACCTTTAAGAGCCATAAACAGAGCTAAAGGTCTTAAGGTGAGTCATCTCAAACGTTTCATTTTTCAGATATACAGTGAGAACTGTGTTTCTCAATCTGTCTTTGTTGTCTGTTAGCATGTTGTAGCATGTGTGTTTGTGGCCATCAAGACCATCGGAAACATCGTCTTAGTCACAATGCTCCTGGATTTCATGTTCGCCTGCATTGGAGTTCAGCTTTTCAAGGTTCAAATCTTTTTATAATTCTATATTAGAAACTAGGTTTACATATGGAGAAATTGATGATTTCTTGTGATGTTTTAGGGGAAATTTTACGCGTGCACAGACCCGCTGAAAATGACTGAGGCAGAATGCAAGTACGGCTGGACTTGCGCTCTTCTTACTTCTAAGAGTTTAAATGAAATTTCAACCATTTTGTCTTTGATGCTTTCAGAGGAACGTTCATAAAACATCAGGAGAACGCTCTTCACGACATGGTGCTCAGCACGCGCGAGTGGATCAACAGCGACTTGAACTTTGATAACATTCTGAACGGCATGCTGGCGCTCTTCACCGTCTCAACATTCGAAGGCTGGCCAAAGCACGTCTAGAAAGACAGTTAATCAAAATTTGAAAATACCCTCACGTGGTCACAGATGAATGATTTCATTTTAAAATGTCTGTACAGGTTGTTGTATAAAGCCATCGACTCGAACCTGGAGGACGTCGGCCCCGTTTACAACAACCGCATTGAGATTTCCATCTTCTTCATCGTCTACCTCATCCTCATCGCCTTCTTCATGATGAACATCTTCGTGGGTTTTGTTATCGTCACGTTTCAGGAGCAGGGAGAGCAGGAGTTTAAAAACTGTGAGCTGGATAAAAACCAGGTACCACACACCAGACACACAATGTATAAAGACTCCATATCCTAAAACATACATGTATGCATATGTTTGCATGTGTGTGTTTGTTTTAGCGCCAGTGCGTCCAGTACGCCCTGAAGGCTCGACCTTTGAGATGCTACATCCCGAAGAACCCGTATCAGTACAAGGTGTGGTACATCGTGACGTCGTGTTACTTTGAGTACCTGATGTTTCTCCTCATCATGCTCAACACTATGTGTCTGGGGATGCAGGTGAGAAACAATGATGACAAATGTTAAATTGATGCGTGCTGAATGTGTTTCACCGTGTTTTGTTTTCCTTCCCTCAGCACTGTAATCAATCGGATCACATCACTCATTTATCCGACATGCTGAACGTCATCTTCACCGTCCTGTTCACGGTGGAGATGATCCTCAAAGTTGGTGCCTTCAAAGCCAAGGTGAGCTTAAGTTGATTCGGATTGCCTCCTAAAACACTTTCTTTAGTACTAATAGTTGAAAAAACTGTTGCTGCGTCCCAATTCGCCTTCTTAAACTATGCCATTACTGTTTTTTTATGGAAAAGAATACACATTTAGGTGCGTTGCAAAACTGTTTTCACGCACTTGGAAACAAAACTAACATGAAACAGAAAGTCGTTGTTGCCTAGACGAAACTATGATCCTTAAAGTCCTCGTGAACCGGAAATTGCGATCGTTTTTACTTCTGTATTTTGATGCATTTCCGAATTAAATGGAATTTCGAATCAGAAAAATAGTGGGCGTGGCCTTTGCCTTTCTTTGCGATTTGATTGGATGTTTAAAAACAGCCTTTGTATTTTGAAATGGAACTAGCAGCAGACTGACAGTTGAAGGGGCGGAGTTAACGGATGCTCCGACCAAGCGGTCTAATTTACGTAATTTAAAACGGAATGGTCATTACAGGACGGAAGTGTATTTTCAGATTTTAGCTGAAAGATTATGAGGGCATGATTTTTTTAAAGGGACGACCAACATTGATAAACTATTTACAATAAACGCTGAAATATTTCACGGAAAAATAAGAATCGTCATTTTTTATTTAACTGGGACTTTAACTGTCACAGTCTCAAAATACAGCTCTTGCATTTAAGCATTTATTTGTTCATTGTTTCGTATGTAAAGTTAACTGTATACTTATGTTTATTAATTTAGCGAAGTATCTTTTTTAAATTTTAGTAATTCAGAGAAGTGTCCTTGAACTCCGCCCTCTAGCTGTGAGTTGTGTGTATTATCAGTTGTTAAGTGTCCATGGATTCACACTTCAAATTTTCGCAGGAAACAGTAGACCAGTACTTTGTGAATACTAATTTCAGCTAACTCTTATTTGAGACATACTCGTTCTATTTCCCAATACTATTTAGGACGTATAGTATGAGAATTGAGACACAAACTATTTTTTCTCTCTCTGACAGGGTTATTTCGGCGACCCCTGGAACGTCTTTGATTTCGTAATCGTGGTCGGCAGCATCGTTGACGTCATACTTAGTGAAATTGATGTACGTCTCCAGTGAGATGAGCGCTTGTGTGGGTTATAAAACCAGCGATGAATCCACATTCCTCATGTCAGATGCTTCATTTCACGTTATAAAATGTAAATCCCTCGCTGTTCTTGGCGGTGTCCCACTTTGGTCCTTTCTCTTTTTTTTCAGGCCGCTCTCGCAACTCAGGGTGGATTGTACTGTCTCACTGGATGTTCTGTAAATATCCACAAACATCTCTGTGAACGTTATACGCCATCACCATCCAACAACAATAACACAACAGATCTGTTTTCTCTCTTTTCAGGAAGTGAACCCCATGCAGGTCATAGCCGTAAGTTTTAGATTCATCGTGTTTGTCTGCTTGAGAGAGTCTGTGATGGGGTTGTGTGAAGGTTTCACTCTTTCATCTATGTGCTCTTCAGGACTCTGAGAACATGAGCGTGTCCATCACATTGTTCCGACTCTTCCGTGTCATGCGTCTGGTGAAGCTGCTGAATCGTTTTGAGGGGATTCGGAATCTGCTGTGGACTTTCATTAAATCATTTCAGGTCTGATGGTCCACTGCATCATTATGATGTTAAAGGCCATTGCACGTTGAGTCCGAAATTTGCATACGTAATTTCTGCACGTTAAAAAATTAAATACGAAGTCATTTCACAAAATGCGGACTGGGTTAGATTTTCTGCGTTTTTCATATCCGTGGCGAGCATTTTGGGAGGCGTTTATTGACAATTCAGAGACATCGTTCAAACGAGCATCATATACGAAAAAACACATACGAAAATTTGAACAGTATACATAGAGTGCAGTGTTGTGACATCATGTGTTTTTGCCAACGACATCAAGTGAAATATTGTTTTACAGGCTTTGCCGTACGTGGCGCTCCTCATCGTCATGTTGTTCTTCATCTACGCCGTCATTGGCATGCAGGTAAATCACGTTCACTTATTATGTGTGTATAAGCCAGCATATATAAATCTGATGTCGTGCGTGTTTTCCGTCAGGTGTTTGGAAAAATTGCGCTAATAGATGGATCCATGATCAACCGCAACAGCAACTTCCAGACGTTTCCTCAGGCCGTGCTGCTGTTGTTCAGGTCAGCCGCAGGTGTGAATGCTCTGCTGCCAAAACACAATGCGAACGCAGCGTCTGTGTGTTTCCGAGTATGTTTCTGAAGAGATACTTGTGTGTCCAGGAGCGCCACGGGTGAAGAGTGGCAGGAGGTTATGTTGGGCTGTCTGTACGGTCAGCGCTGCGACCCCAAGTCTGATTACCTGCCTGGAGAGGAGTACACCTGCGGCTCTGGATTCGCCGTTTTGTACTTCATGAGTTTTTACATGCTGTGTGCGTTCCTGGTAGGTATCTCCACTTTCGTTTCTTTCTTTCACTTGAGCAAGTAACTTATTTAGCTCTTTTGCAGATCATCAACCTGTTCGTGGCAGTGATCATGGACAACTTTGATTATCTGACCCGTGATTGGTCGATTCTGGGGCCGCATCATTTGGATGAGTTTAAGAAGATCTGGGCTGAATACGACCCGGAGGCCACGTAAGATATCAAGCCTATGATTTATTTTCTATTGTAAAAGAGAGGTTCGTACCTTCATATTATAAAAGTTGTGAACCTGTTTGTATTAAAACGATGAAAATTTCTGTGATTAACCGCATCCTTAAGCGTTAAATTCAATAATAAATCAAAAGTAGTGTATTGTTTTTTATTTTAAAAGTATATAAAATAAATTGCGATAAGATTTGGTTCACAAAAACTTAAAACAAATAACATTGTTTCCTTTACATAAAAGCAGTTAACAATTTTAAATTAAAACCTTTTTGACCAAAGTTTTCTGACCTTAAGACCTTGAATTAGCAATAAATGAATATAACAACGTTTTCGCACTTGGAAAAAAGATAATAAACCAAAATATAATATCGCAGTACTGAGCAGTTCCCAAAATGTTTTAAATCACAATCAAATCTTCTTGGCTCTTAAGTATCGTGATCATAGCGTTTTGTGAAATATTACGCTATCACTAATAGTATCTATTAGGGATGTAACGATTCACCGTGAGCCGGTTGAAAATTGATTAGAATATTGATTAAATCTATTAAAAAAGATACTTTTTTATTATTCACTTTTTATTTGGAATTTGCAGTTTGGTTCTGTTATTCGACATAACATTTATTGTTATTTGAATAAGAAATATGCAGCATTTGAGAAATAATGCAAGTTTTTCATTTCTTATTTGTCTCAACCCATTTTGCGAAAATAAATCATATCGTGAGATCAGAATCGTGAAACGCATCGTGAGCTGAGTGAATCGCTACATCCCTAGTAACTATGAGCGATAACAGAAGCAATACATGCTGAAACACGTACCATGATGTTTGTCCTGAAGGGGGCGCATTAAACATCTGGATGTTGTGACGTTGCTGAGGAGAATCCAGCCGCCTCTTGGGTTCGGAAAGTTCTGCCCTCATCGTGTCGCCTGCAAGGTGAGACAAATTATAATCGCACAAAAAAACAAAACAAGTCCATTTATTCACATTGCTAATTGTCATATTTGTTTCCAGAGACTCATTTCCATGAACATGCCGCTAAACAGCGACGGAACAGTTACGTTTAACGCCACTCTATTCTCTCTGGTGCGCACGGGGCTGAAAATTAAAACCGAAGGTAACTTTGAGCAGGCCAATGAGGAGCTGCGAGCGATTATCAAGAAGATCTGGAAGCGCACCAGTATGAAACTGCTGGATCAGGTCATTCCACCGATCGGAGGTCAGCGATCATGCCAATAAAGTCATCAACGGTAATAACACGGCCGTTAGTATCATCAATGTCTCTTCGTTGTAGATGATGAGGTCACGGTGGGAAAGTTTTATGCCACGTTCCTGATCCAGGACCACTTCAGGAAGTTCATGAAGCGACAGGAGGAATATTACGGATACCGGCCGAATAAGAAGAATAAGAACACCACGGAGATACAGGTGACACGTCTCTCTTCGTCTCTTACCGCGTCGAACACCGCGATCCAACTTTAATGATTTATTTGATTGATTTCAGGCGGGTCTCAGGAGCATCGAGGAAGAAGCCGCTCCTGAACTGCAGCGGGCTATCTCTGGAGATCTTCTCAACGACGAGGATATGGACAGAGCCATGGATGAAGCCACGGAGGAGGGGATCTACAGGGTGGGTGGAGAAAGAATTGTGTTTAACGTACAACCAGCTTTATGCTCTCTTATGTCTCGCATTGTGCGTTCAGAGAGCGGGTGGCCTGTTCGGTAACCATGTGAATCCGTTCTCTATGGAGAGAGGAACCCCCATGCCCACCCAAGTGACCAGCCAGCGCCCCCTACAGATCGCAGACAGCAGAGGAGATCAGACCGAAGCCTCGCCCGGCTCACCCTCATACCTGACACATGCTAACTTTAATAACAACAACACAAACGATAATAGGAGCAGGCGGAGGTGAGTGCGATGGTGCAAAAGATGGACGTAACCAAAGTGCAACAAACAAAATGTAGTTGATGAAGATGACGAAGCTTTCTCTTGGTCCAGCAGGTGTGAACTTCACTTCCCATCATGCATCAGTGCATCGACCCAGTTTGGTCCTGTCAGTGCAGCTGACTTCCTCATTCTAGAGGTAACACGTCTGTTAGAGACACACAGTTTCCATTATCTGTCAAGGGATTCAAATTGTTTTCTGTGTTTCAGACTCTTTCTGCTGGAGGTTTGAAGAGTCTTGCCAGCGACTGCCAGTTTGTGTCCACAACAAAAGCAGAGATGGCGGAAGCCCTGCGCATGGACCTCGACGTGTTCGAGAGAAACTCTGCATCCATTCTTAATGAACGTAAAGGACAGCCTGTGTTCAGAGAGAGAAACACAACAACATCTCCACAAGACGTGACACACTGCCAAGTGTAATGAGGACTTTGGTTGAACCAGAGAGACGCCATTCGGTCATCTAGAGTTTTATGAAGCCAGTACTGCCAAAGTGTGTAAAGTTCTCATGATAATCAGGGTCTTTTCATACCATGGTCTGTTTAAATACTTGATTTTGATTGGCTGAAGCTGTGCTCTAAAAGAGTTCAAGTCAGTTTGACTACATCTGAAATTGACTGACAACAATAACCTGTCTGGTCAAAAATTACACTTTAAACATCAATAACAGCTTTAACTTGGCAAATGACTGTGATATAAGAGGGATAAACCACAGCTTGCCATCCATTAAAGTATTTTAGTGCACTTTTGCTCTTCTTAAAACTCTTTAATACAGGACTAGCTGTGGTTTTATAACTTACTTATTAATGGAAACATGCACAAAATTGATAAAAGTAAAGTTTGACCCCAAAAAATGATGCGATGAATTGACAATGATATAACAGTATCTAACCTACTGATCATTTTTTTAACAGCCCCCTAATAATTAAAATAATATCATGTATTCTATGTATTTCCATATGTCTTTACTTTCTGTGCTAATATGTTTGACTGTGAAACTGCTTTGCAATCCAATATGGAAAAATGTAAAGTGCTAAAAGTAAACAGAGTTGAATTATTCTCAAATGTAAAACTGTTTCCTTATTTATTTTGAGTGTCGTTGTTGAATATCAAAGATCGTGTTTTTATAACCTCATATCTTGTGATATTTCTGCGCTACCTTTACATTACACGTCAGAAAGGAAACACATCAGTATTTTATTTAACATTTTAATAAAACTTTTAAAAACAAACCTTTTGCTTTATAAACTCCGCCGGTATAAATTAGTCGTCAAAGATGTAAACTTTTACCTCAGCAGCTCTGCGCGCGCTTGCCGCGCTCCTCAAGTAAGTGCAGGATTACGTTAATCCGCGCGCGCCCCCGGCAGATTCTAGTCGGTGAGTAAAATGTTGTTCGTATAAACAAAAACTGCGCTATTTGAACCGACAAACAAAACCACTCCAGAAATAGACACAAAATACACAGTAGAAGTTTAAATCATATAAAGGTAAGTTTTAAGTACAAAAGTACCGTAGTATTAACGATATTATATGTAATACCATCTCATGTTTTATTTATGTACATTGTTGTATTTATGTACAAGATATTTTAGCATATGTGTGACGGTATGATGCTCTTTTAGACATTACTTTGGTGTATCTGTGATCATTTAGACCGGGTCAGACCGGAGAGTGGGTGTTGTGGGGTTAAACCGGACGTGTGCCAGTCAGACGTCTGTAAGGAGTTTATAATATCACGTGTACCATATGGTCACCTTCTTTTAAACAGAAGATCAGGAACAGCCAGGTAAACACATCGTTTCTATTACTGCAAGACAAGACAAAACTAATTTGATGTTTTTATCTGAAGCCTGGAGGATGTCTGCGGGAGCAGAAGGCGGGGCTGATGCCCCGAAGGAGGTGTGGCCTTCACAGTCACGCCCATTATCACACGACAGGGTCACTCTAGTGGTCGACGGGACTCGTTTTGTGGTGGATCCTGCAGTATTTAGCGTTTACCCCGATACAGTGTTAGGAAGGTACCGAACACACAATCTTGTTTTTACACCCATCATAAAAGAAAAACAATATTATTTTCTCACGTTATTATTGGCAAACAGCTGCAAAAAAATAAACAATTATTTTTGCATTTTTTTGTTTTTCAGTTTTTGTAATGTGCATATTATTATGTCATTACTGCACATTTTATTTTACTATTAAGGTATAATCATTTATTTAATTTCAGTTTTAGTTCATTTTTAGCTGAACGGTTGAATGGAATTTAAACAATTTGACATTTTCTGTGCCTGTACTTTATTTGATTTATCTTCTATTATATTTATTTATTATTCATTTCACTTTATTCAATTGAGCTCGTATTTTCCAGAATGTTTGGTCGAGCACGTCAGCACAGTTTCACACGACCCAACTCTAAAGGAGAATACGAGATCGCAGAGGGCATCGGCGCTAACATCTTCAGAATCGTTGTGGTGCGTCTTCACACATATTCATTCTCTATTGATCCGTCTTGAACGTGTTAAACATTGTGCGTCTCTCAGGATTATTATCGGCTCGGGGTGCTGCACTGTCCTGAGGGCGTATCTGTGGCTGAATTACGGGAAGCCTGCGATTATCTGTGTATAAACTTCGACTGCAACACCGTCAGATGCCGAGACCTAAGTGAGTCATAAACACACACATTCACAGGCATAAAAAACACACCATCAAACCTACAAAGTTTTCATCCAATCAGGCGCTCTCCTGCACGAGCTGTCCAATGACGGCGCCCGGCGGCAGTTTCAGGCGTTTCTGGAGGAGCTTCTGCTTCCGGCGATGGTGTCGAGCGCTCAGGATGGAGAGAGAGAGTGTCGCATCGTGGTTCTCACAGACGATGATACCGTGGACTGGGACCGTGACAATCCTCCACCGCTGGGCGAGGAAACCTCACTGAGTGAGTACCTGACGCTCACTTCCTTTATACACACACGTGTTTGTTTACAGCATGTTTTTCTGGATCTGTAGTCTCGTGCAGTACCAAGCTCTTCCGTTTCTTCAAGTTCATCGAGAACAGAGACGTCGCCAAAGCCATGCTGAAGGAGAGAGGCCTTAAAAACATACGCATCGGGATTGAAGGTGAACACACACACACACGCTCAGACGCTTCGCCGTCGTCTCTAGAACCTACTCGTGAACTCATCTCTCGTCTCTCAGGTTACCCCACCTGCAAAGAGAAGGTGAAGCGGCGTCCAGGTGGGAGGTCAGAGGTCATCTACAGCTACGTCCAGCGTCCGTTCATCCAGCTGTCCTGGGAGAAAGAGGAGGGCAAGAGCAGACACGTGGATTTCCAGTGCGTGCGCAGCAGGAGCGTTCCAAACCTCATCGCAGCCTTGGGGGAGGGGACTGTGAGACCCGGAGCCACGCCCACTCCGCAGGTGGATGAGTTGGATCGTCTGAATGGCCCCGCCCCTCTCATCCCCGAACAAGCATTAAACTGAAAACTCATCTTAACAGTGTTCGTTCATACAAGTGCCAGAATGGATGGATCAAATATTACAACACTTTAATTGGTAGCAAACTATCATTAAACAAACATATTATGTTAACATGTTGTTATCTTGTTTTATTGTGTAAGCTTGCTGTTTTTTGGCTCAAAATAAAGCAAACCAACTGCAGATATTAATTAAAATAATAATCAATAAAACAGTATTTTTTATTTTATTTTTAAACAGGGTTCAAAGCAAACTCTTCATTAAGAGTCTCTTGGGGTAAAGAGTGAGTAAAACTTAGTAGTTTTGTATTATTTTTACATAACTTTCTTCGGATAAAAGTGTTTCATAAATTAATTTATAAGTGACGATAGGCACTGTTGGGTGGAAATGTTGTCTCCGAAACCAACCACAGGATTTAAATAATTCAAATAAAATAATAAAAATATAACTTAACAATATTTGGGATAAATTGTTTAAAATGTATTAAAATATTTGCAAAGAAAATGGGTCACCAAAAGTAATAAATAATAATAAATAAATGGCTTAATATGGGTTCGTTCATTTCTGCATGTTCTTTATTAATTCACTATTTTAAAAAAAGTGCAAGAACGGATGTAAACAAGTAACAGTGTGGAATATTGAACTGAAATGACTACACTTTAATTGGTAGCCGACTTTCATAAAACAAAAAACAAACATTTGTGTCTATTGAGGTAAAGAGTGAGTTTTATCTTGACTATTATAACTTAAATTGCTTTGGAGAAAAGTGTTTGATAAATTAAATTTTAAAGTGACGATAGGCACTGTTGGGTGGAAATGTTGTCTCCGAAACCAATTTAAAGGATTTAAATAATAAAAAATATATCTATATTTTGTTTAATATGTGTGATAAATTATCTAAAATGTAATAAAATGTTTGAAAAAGAAAATGGGTCACCATAAGTAATAAATAATAATGAGAAATATGAATGCACAAGCTTTGCCTGGCAGCGACGGAATATCTGATGTCTCTTCGTAACTTTTAAATGTAGTATTTAAAAATGATACAAACTTAGGCGTCTACAGGTTTTTATTGCAAGACCCTAATACTGAAGAGATGTTCATCCGAAAAACAACATCCTTCTAAAAAAACTACAGCTGGGTTAAATATCTGTATAAAAATCCAGCACTCGATGTTGAACAGCAAAGTTATCAAAACATGTGGAAAGTGTTTGAAGAGTCCATCAGGACACAAGACTTGTGGTTTTTATTTGTGACATTATTAAGTGTACCGCAAACATCATGACCATGTGTTCACGAAGCGTAAATGCTTGTCTTGTTGGCAGGTTTATAGCACTGTACCCTGTGACTGTCTGTACCTTTGAAAGTCAAATCAGTACCAGTCAAATTTATCCGTCACAAAGCTACATAACCAAAAAAAGAAGCTTCAAAACAAGATTGAAAGGCACATACGCATGCAAAAGAACTATAACACTTGAGTGCATCAAACACACATCTGCTATGCATCCATGGGCTTCCACCCAGAATTTGTCAATAAAATCAGAATAAAAGCACGAAATAAATCCAGCATGAGTTTCTTTCCAAATATAAAGTTACAAGGCACAATATATATATATTTGTATAAAAGCAAATAATAATTCATCACTGAAGACAAAGAGTTTGGAAGAATACAAAAAAGAGTTTCCGCTGTTACAAAGAAAACTACATTCTGATGAAAATCAAACGATAGAAATATCCAGCAGTGCAAACGCGTTTTTAACGTTTGAGAGCGATATTCTTTTCTTTGGTAGCGTCAGCCGATGAAGATCAGATGGAAGGAGGTTCATCTTTTGCCCGTCTTCATGTATGATGGAATGGCTCCTCTGGCTGTCAAACCCTCGAAGCGTTTGTAGGTGTAGTTGACGAAAACCCAGTCCTTGTTCTTATAGTCAGACTCAGGATGAGTAGTGGCAACCGCTGGCGCTGCACAAGACAACAGAAAAATATTCAAACTACTCCACAACATGACTATTATAACATCATGTTCTGTTTATGCGTGAAGGATATAGCATACAAACATCATAAACCCATATTTAAGTATGCATACTAAATAGATCAAAAGAACAGATGGATAGCGCAGATAGTGCAGGTATGTCTGTAAGACGTCTGCTAAAGATCTGGAAAACATCTGCCGTACAGACTTGCGCAAATAAATCATGCATAGATGGACGCTTGAAAAATTAAGAGTTACTCGCTTCATTTGCGCGTGAAATTCGCTCCACAACAGACGCGAATTGGCGTCATGGGAGGGGCTTCTGATAGGCTGCTCCATTCTAGTTTACAAATATATATATATATAACTCAAATTGAGTCCGAAACACTCAAACGCCCGAAAACACTCAATTCGCCCCACAGGATATCCTATCGCGTTTTTGCATTGACTTAACATGTAAGTTAAGTACATCACTTTCGCTTAACGCTTCATTCGCCTCTAATGGGAACAGAGCATTATAAAAATTACATTCTAAATCATTAACTTCTTACAGCGGTCTTATAGATGTCTAAATGACGTCTAACAGCACATAAGCAAAAAATTTAAAAAAGACGTTTTACAGAAGTAAATCTCATGTATGTGTGCTATCAAGGTAATGGAGTTGACAGTGAGCCAGTGTAGACTCACGTGTTGGCTGAAGGATGTCAGACTCTGGAAACTCGTCGAAGTTTGACGTGTCATCAATGCTTTTGATCTCGATAGAGATGGCAGCAGGTCTCTCTCTGTGAAGAACCCTCATGAGAACCCAAGCAACCATTTTAATAAACCACAAAGATTCAATCACAAAGACACACAATGCGTCAGACCTGATGTGATCGTAGTCCACCCCTTCAAAGAACGCGTTTCTCTTGATATCTTCCACGCTGGCCGCTCCGATGCGATGATCGGCTTCACAGCAGAACCTGAGGATCAGTTCCTTGGCTCGCTCCGAGATCGGCACCTCCGGCGGGAACACCAGCGTCTCCTTCCAGCTCATAACCTTCTTGTACGTCTCCTGAGGAGTTTCAGAGCAGAACGGAGGATAACCTGTGACAACACAACAAAATGATGTCAACAGTTCATTCTGAATATTTTTATAAGTTTCACCAAGGACGTAACAATAACTTATATAGAACGCTTTCAGAATGTTTAGAAAATACATAAAATGTTGAAAAAAACGTTAATTTAACATTACTGCAAGAACCATTTTTGACGACTTTGAAAGAATGTTAGCCAAAGTAAATTTAATTTAATCTCACTTAATTTAAATTAACTTATTCATAAATTAAATTAAATTAAATCTATTCTAATTTATTAATAAAAAATCATATTAACGTTAGATAGACGTTTCTATAGAAACAACATCTTTAATAAGCAGAGCTCAGGTCCAAAATTCAAATTATCGCTAAAATAAAAAATTTCTCTCATTCGGAAAGTGAACGTTATTTTCGACATACCGATCAGCATCTCGTACATAATGACGCCCAGGCTCCACCAATCACAGAGCTTGTTATATCCCGTCTGCATGAAGACCTCTGGCGCGATGTAATCCGGCGTCCCCACGGTGGAGAAAGCCTGAAAGGGGCAGATCAAAACAAGGCATCATATCCCGTGACCCGCTGATGATTGACGGCGCTCTTACGATCACTTACCAGCTGTCTTCTGTTCCTCTTCCACGTCTCTGCTTTTCTCTTGGAGTTCATGTGTTGAAACGCTGAGAGGAGAAAACATTAGTATAACATCACAGACGATTGTGGCAAATGTGTCGTCACAACAACGCCTGCATCACTCACTCAGATCATTGGAGTGGCTGTGACTCAGGTTCCTGTAGAACTCGGTCCGATGAGCTTTTTTGAGTCCCGTGCACAAACCGAAATCAGACAACTTGACGTGACCCTAAACACACACACATCAGCTGTGAGGAAACGCCTCACGCCCAATCACAGTAGCCGAGCGAAAGCAGAAGAAGGCACAGGAAGTGGATGATTGAGTCACTTCCTGTGTGCAGTGGGTGTGTGAGTGACCTTTGAGTCGAGCAGCAGGTTGTCTGGTTTGATGTCTCTGTGAATGAAGCTCATCTGATGGATGGAGTCGATAGCCAGAACCGTTTCAGCCACATAGAACTGAGTCTCTTCTTCTGTCAGCGTGTCTTTCTTCATCAGTAAAGTCATCATGTCACCTCCGGGCAGAAACTCCATCAGCAGATAGAGATTCATTTTATCTTGAAAGCTGTAGAACATCTTCACCACCCACAAACTGTCTGCCTGCACCAAGATGTCTCGCTCCGCACGGATGTGACCCACCTGACACACACATATTTATTAAAGGGACACTTCACCCAAAAATGAATCATTTACTAAGATATTTAGAAGAATGTCAGATCTCGCCCCCCACTGAGTCAAAAGGGGTGCGAGATCTGACATTCTTCTAAATATCTTCCTTAGAAATGCACACTGTATATGTATCTGTTGATGATAATGACGTGTTCAGCGTGAGTCACCTGCTCTTTCTGCAGCATATCGGCTTTACGGAGGATCTTCATGGCGTACACGTGACCCGTGTCTTTCTTCTGCACCAAACGCACCTGACCGCACCAGAAACACAAACGTCTTCGTACGTCTTTCACAATCATTTGTGTATTTTCAAACACATCGGTTCATATTCACCTCTCCAAACGCTCCTCGTCCAATCACCTTCAGAGACTCGAAGTCATCTAAACCCAGTCTGGTTCTCTTCAGACGGAGGAACTCGGTCTCTTTGCGAGCGTGTTGAGAACGCCGCACACATTTCTGAAGCGCAACACACAACTCTACTCACACATTTAAAGACGTGTTTGATATGTTTGTTTGTGTGTGTCAGAAGTGTGTATGTGTGTGTTTGTCAGGTGTCTGTTTGGTGGTGTGTGTGTTTGTTTGGTGGTGTGTGTGCATGTTTGGTGTGTTTTGATGTGTGTTTGTTTGATGTGTGTTTGTTTGGTGGTGTGTATGTGTTTGATGTGTGTGTGTGTGTGTATGTTTAATATGTGTTTGTGTGCATGCAGGTGCATGCGTGTGTATACATTTGGTGTGTGTGTGTGCGTGTGTGTGCGTTTGACATGTGTGTGCGTGTTTGATCTGTGCGTGTGTTTTTGTTTGATGTGTGTGAGTGTGTTTGATGTGTGTGAGTTTGGTGTGTGTGTTTGATGTGTGTGTCTGAGTTTGATGTGTGTGTCTGAGTTTGATGTGTGTGTGTGTTTGATGTGTGTGTGTGTTTGATGTGTGTGTGCGTTTGATGTGTGTGTTTGGTTTGATGTGCGTGTGTATGTGTATGCTTGATATGTGTGTATGTGTGTGTGTGTGTGTCTGCATGCAGGTGCATGCGTGTGTGTGTATTTGGTACATGTTTGCATGTGTGAGCGTGTGTGTTAGGTGTGTGTGTATTTGATGTGCGTGTGTGTGTGTATTTGGTAGGTGTTTGTGTGTGTGTATTGGGTGTGTGTTTGATGTGTGTGTGTGTGTCACCTCTTCATCAGGAAGTCCTTCTTCATCCATAACTTTCTCCAGTTTTTGTTGCCTGTGCACAGAACGCTCTTGATGACTTTGTTGGTTATATTTCAGTTTGTGTGTTTGTGTTTGTGTACCGTCATGTTTCCGCACCTCATCTCTCGTTCCTCATGTTGGGATATGAGGTTACTGTAGAAGTTCTCCAGCGTCACCTTGGCCATAGTCACTCGCTCTTTGGTGTGGTTACTCATTAATGAGCTGGAGGCGTGGCCTCTGGTCGCCATAGTTACCGGCAGACACCCAAACACTCCGGTCTGGATGCAGATCTATTAAACGTTATGGCAGAAGAATCCAGTTAAACACACAACAGACAACAAAGATGAGCAACATTTGCTGCTGTGAGATGCAATTTCCTCAATGCAGTTTTATTGTGGTTCCATTTTGAAAAAGTATTTTAATAACATGTTTCTGTCTGTGGCTCAGGGTTTGGAAAAACACAAATGATCATAAGAGCCGAGATGTGTTTGGCAGAATGATTCAGTCTGTTCATGAACTTTTTGGTTTGGTGTATAAATACTCAGAGAAAACCTTATCAACAAATCAAATTAAATCTAAACTATTATCTTATTTTATACTATAAACTATACTTAATTAAACAGTTAACTATATTATCTGAGCTCTTTAAGTCTTTTCTTGATCTTAAATTCTTTTTAAAATTCCAGTAGATTCAAGAAAACCTTGAATGGTGTCTGGACACGTTTTATTAACATATTATATTAATATAAATTGATGTTATTTGACTTGATAATATTGAAATAATGAACCCAGTACTATTAATATTTAGATTCTGAAATATGCTTAAAAATCCGTGAAATCTTGCAGTTTTTATTTCATTCCCTATTTAATGATTTCAAGTATAAACTTGCGAAACTTAATAAATAACTTCTGAACGCGTCCGTCACATTTCACAGCATGATACAAACACACAACATGTAATTGTGGAACAATAGATGCTGGGCGGGGCTACGCGGTGACGTCAGCTGCCAACGTTCCACTAAACGCATTAAACTTCGCATTTAAACAAAACAAGAGTGAAAAAAACACAATCAAATACCTGATTTAAAGACTTTCGGCGTGTTTCTGTGGATCCTTACAGAGGAGATTTCCCGCGGATCCCTTTCTCCTGGCAAACACGCATGAAGCGACTCCCAAAACAAGAAAGAAAAGAAAAACGGGAGAATGTTCCTGGTTTCACGTGCATGCGCGTCAAGAAAACGAAAAGAAAAGTGTTTGTGTTTGTATTTCAAGTTCTGCGGCTTGAGCTTCAGCATCAACTCTAGAGGAAAGTCTCTCATAAACTTCTGCCTTTTCTCACTGATGACGAGGAGAAATGAAATAAAACGCTCCACCCATAAAGAGAGAGAGAGAGAGAGGGGGGGGGCATTGAGTTATTTTAGTATGTGGTATTGTTTCATCACTTTAAAAAACAAAACAAATCTAAGATTAAGCATTTATTCGTATGGGTTGTATTGACATTTTATGCACACTCTATACTCTATAAATAGGCTATAAACAAATGTACACAAGTATAAACAAATAAACAGAAAATATGCCTAAATACTAATATAACGTTTTATTTATATAATATAAATGTGCTGCAACGATTTAATTAAAAGTACAAATTAACATTAATTAATGAAAATAATCATATAACAAATATTAGATCATTGTTCATATTTTTTTATACTTGTACTAATAATACGATATGTTAATACTTTAATTTGAATATGCATATATAAAGGTGACAACACAATAAGTATTGTCCTCCATGCCAACACAAACAAGTATTGTTTTACACAATTAACAGTAATTTACTTTACATAAGTAATATTTTTTTATTTTAAGATACCATTCTTTGAATTTAACGAGTTACACTGTCGCTTTATTTCCTAAAATGTTAAATGAAAAGTTGCAGATGAATCTCGACGTGAAAATTAATCTTTGGCGCTCTGTTCACATTTCTCATGCGCAGCATCCGCGCATCACGAGGCGCTCGAGTCATCTCGTCGCCTGCGCGCTTCTGCGCCTTCATGACGCTACTGGCGCGCCTCCGGGTTGTTGTTGCTAAAGGGATACAGCTACTTCCGGAAGTGGTGCAGAATCTCGCCATATAATTAGAAGAAACAACATTAGCCAACGACTACACCTACCCCAACCCTAAACACAACCTTACAAATATAAAAATATTAATCAACTGTTTTCAGCGATATAAAAATGATGCGGTATTGAAGTGCGCATGCTCAGTGGAGGAGCTGTAACCCTTTCGTTTGGCGTTGAGCTGCGCCGGAAGTGACCGGCGGCGTTGCGTTAGCAGCTCGCGCTAACCGGACCGGGACCCGGCGGAACCGAAACTTCAGGATTGCAGTGGACTGGACGGACAGCTCGTGTTCTGTCTGAGGATTTTGCTGTTTATCTGCAGTTATCGGGTGAGTGACGCAGACGGCATGTCAAACGATGAAACCGGACCAGGACTCGAACCCCGAACCTGGACTAGAACTAGAACAAGTCGGCCTAGAGACCCCGACAGACCACCAGTGACACAACTAACTATTATTTACACTAACAACTATATTTTAAACGCATAAATACTCTTATATTATAATAATAAGCTAATTAACACATTGAAATGCATTATAAATATCACTGACGTTATTTGTTATCTTTCTTTATTTGACATGAACTAATATAATTATGATACCAAACAGTACAATGATAGTTTGTGTGTGTCTGTGCGTGTATCATATTCACACCATTGTAATGTTTAATTAACATTTTCCTAGAGTATGTGTTCTTTGTGAAATTAATGAAAAATATGATTTATTTACGTAAACTCCAGTGAGCAGTGGCTTGCAGGCGTGGCTTGTCGATGAGGGGCGTGGTCTGGTGCTTCCTCTCAACTATCAACTGGTGGAACAGGTGAACTTAAATACCTTAAAATCATATTCTCCTTATTATGACCTTTTATAACGGTTTCTCTACTTTCAGTCCATCTTGTCATCCCGCTGTGGCTCTGTGGCAGGAGATTGGGCGGAGACAGGCTCAGACTCAGGCTGCTATTGGCTGTGGGGGATGAGTGGGCTGGTGAGGCCGCACGGCCAGCGGAGCAGGGGTCGCGAGCTGGGCCGGGGCGTGGATTCGTCGTGCTGGTTCACCCCGGGCGTCCTGCGGCGTCTGTTCGAGCTGCCGGAGCCGGTTCTGTCCCGTCACCAGCTGAAGTGTCTGGAGGAGCATCGATACAGCAGCTCGGGACGCTCCCTGCTGGAACCCAGCATGCAGCGATACTGGGAGTGGCTCGTCCACAGAATGCCGCCCTGGATCGCGCCCAACCTCATCACAATCGTGGGTCTGGCCACCAACATCTTCACCACGCTGGTGCTGGTGTATTACTGTCCCACTGCGACTGAGCAGGTACCACAACCTTCAGCCTCATGCTGTTAGATCTGTGACATCATCGGATCACGGAAATCAAAGAAATGTGCTTCACAGGCTCCTCTCTGGGCGTATCTGCTGTGCGCGGTGGGGTTGTTTGTCTATCAGTCATTGGACGCTATTGACGGAAAACAGGCCAGACGCACTAGCAGCAGTTCTCCACTGGGGGAGCTGTTTGACCACGGCTGTGATTCCCTCTCCACAGGTGAACATCACACACTCAAATATAAATAAAGAAAAATGTTAATCTAACGTGTCATCTCGCTCTGGGTCTCAGTGTTTGTGGTACTGGGCACCAGTATAGCCGTGCAGTTGGGAACTCACCCTGACTGGATGTTTTTCTGCTGTTTCTCGGGCATGTTCATGTTTTATTGTGCTCACTGGCAGACGTACGTCTCTGGTACTCTGCGCTTCGGCATGTAAGTATTCAAAACACGTATTCTTTCTCTGACATTTATATTTTTAAGTGTGAATTTAATGTTAAATTTAGGGCTGTCAAAGGATTATTCGTGACTAATCGCATCCAGAAAAAATTATTTGTATTTTACATAATATATGTCAGTGTACCGTGCATATTAATTTTGTATTTATGAACACATCAACATGAATGCATATATTTAATAAAAATATTAAATATAACAATTAGTAAATGTTTATTTAGAATTTCAATTGTTAGTAAATATAAATAAATACATTTAAGTATTTCCTGAATATATAGACAAGTATGTGTATGTTTTGTGTTTTTAAATAGAAAATGAATATGCACAGTACACAGATATGTATTATGTTAACACAAACCTTTCTTCTGGATTTGATTAATCGTGATTAATCGTTTGACAGCCCTATCGTTTGACATGAAAACCCATTCATTTGTCGTGTATATGTCGCTGTCCTGCGAGCAGATTAGATGTCACAGAACTGCAGATCTGTCTAGCGTTGTTACAGACGTTTACATCCACGGTCGGGCCCAACTTTTGGAACATAACGGTAAATCCGGCACGAACGGCCAATCGAACGGCACCACTGGTTGACTAATGCGCTCTCCGTGCACAGGCTGAAATCACTAATAATCTTAAACTCTGACGAGGATTTTAAATTCAAAGCCAATCAGATCAGTTTTGCGTTCACACTTCGAAGCGGAGTGACTCCAGTTCCTGTGATCATTGAAGCTAATTGTGTGTGTATTGATGTTTGATCTAACGGCTTTTTCTTTCGTTCAGTATTGATGTTACAGAAGTTCAGATCTTCATAATTCTCATGTATTTACTGGCTGCTGTGGGCGGGTCGGCTTTCTGGCAGTCACCGGTAATTCAGCCGCTACACGTCAAACGATTGTGTGTCGCTCTGTGCTGTATGACGTCTGTCTGTCATATGATTATAACACAACGACAATCATAACTGTTCTGCATAACAATATTAATCGCATTATATCTGCATTAATTCTTATGTATATGTCTCTTTATATGTCATGTTTTGTATTGGTGTTTATTCAAATTTAATATTTGAAAAGATTCTATTCGTAAAATATTGATCTGAAAATTATTGGAAAATACTTCAACTAAATGAAAAACTGATATGTTGTCTCAAAAATAAACTGAAATAAGTTTAAAGCACTAAAATGATAATTATAAACAAAAATAAAATGAAAGAATCTTATATAGCAACATATAAAACAAAGAAAAAAAGTATATAATGAGAAGAGCATACAGCAAAATTGCTCAAACTTTAAGTAAAATTAACGTAAAAACTAAAGATCTAAAAATAAAAGCTTATTGAAAATATTAATAAACCTAAAATCAAAACTAGAACTATGGGTTAATGTAATGTACATCATGTTTAAATATCCTACATTTTGTATCTATCGTAGTCTTTAACTTTTGTAAACATAAAGATATAGATTTTTTATTCAATTTTATAGATGACAAAGAATTAAGGATATATATATATTTAATAATCCAGATTCATCTAGATAGAGTCTATGTAGTCAATATAATAATAATAATAAATAAGTGAAGAATATACATAAATGTATAAATAATAAATATATATAAACAATACAATAATAACATAACATGTAATTATAATATTTAAATATATATATATAATATTAGTCTAATACGGTAACATATTTTTTAAATATATTAGTATACATTAAAACATCAATTGATATGCATTTAAAAATATGATATATTTATTTTGATAATCCTACATTTGTTGTTGTTTTTTTGACAGGTTCCCATAATAAGCATCCAAATGAAAATAATTCCAGCGCTTTGTACATTTCTGGGAGTTGTTTTCTCGTGTACCAATTACTTCAGAGTCATATTCACGGGTGGCGTTGGGAAAAACGGATCCACCATAGCGGTACGTACATAAAGAAAAAGTGCGTGAAGAGAAAATAACATAAAACTGATGGCTTGTCAACACCTCGTGTGTGTTTTAGGGTACGAGTGTGTTATCTCCCGTCCTGCACATCGGCTCCGTCATCGTCCTGGCCATGATGATTCATAAGAAATCTGCCGTGCAGCTCTTTGAGAAACACCCGTGTCTTTATGTTCTGGCCTTTGGTTTCGTCTCGGCTAAAATCACAAATAAACTGGTGGTGAGTGTCTGACCCGTGATGTTTGTGTTCTTCACGTGTACGGCGTGTTTGAAGCCGCTCGTTTGTTGTGCAGGTGGCTCATATGACCAAGAGTGAGATGCACCTTTATGATGTGGCCTTTCTGGGTCCCGGCCTGTTGTTTCTGGATCAATACTTCAACAGCTTCATCGATGAATATCTGGTGTTGTGGATTTCTCTGGTAAGATTCATTCCCTGGAATATTCCTGCACATAGGCAGGCAAGGCAAGTTTATTTATATAGCACATTTCATACACAAGTGCAATTCAAAGTGCTTTACATAAAATGATTGACAGAAAGAATAAAACGTATCTTTAAAATGCAAATTATTTAAAACAATAAAACAGCAATAAAATTGATTAAAAATGTGAGTGTATATATAAAAAGAATAAGAGCAAAATAAAAATAAATTAGAAATAGAAGTGCAGTTGATGTAAAGTAGCACAGTGCTCAGGTTGTGAATGCACAGCTAAACAAGTGTGTTTTTAATCTGGACTTAAAAGTATCTACTGTTGGTGAATGTCTGATGTCATCTGGAAGCAGATTCCAGCTATGGGTGGCGTAATGGCTAAACGCTGACTCGCCCTGTTTTGAGTGAACCCTTGTTATCTCTAACTGACTTGATCCTGATGATCTGAGAAGTCTGATTGGTTTATATTCAATGAGCATATCTGAGATGTATTTGGGTCCTAGACCATTAAGTGATTTATAGACAATTAATAATACTTTGAAGTTGATTCTAAAAGTAACTGGTAACCAGTGTAAGGACCTGAGGATTGGAGTGATATGCTCAGATTTTTTGGTTCTGGTCAGAATCCTGGCAGCAGCGTTCTGTATGAGCTGCAGCTGTCTGATGGTCTTTTTGGGAAGACATAATTTCCTCAGTTTCATTTCAACGAGCGTCTGCTTTTCTCGCTCAGATTCTGTCTCTCCTGGATCTGGTGCGATACTGCTTCAGCGTCTGTAACGAGATCGCCGCTCACCTGCACATCTGCGTCTTTAAGATCAAACTCCAGAGCTCTGAGGCCGTGGAGTGACCTCTGACCCCTCGCAGGAAACAGCGGTTTGCTTCACTCGTGACATCATCCGTCTGCACTTTCATCCTTTCAAATTCTGTGTTCACTCACCCTCGAGTTGTTCCCAATCTGTATGAATCTCTTTGTTCTGTTGAACACGAAGGAAGATATTTGTAAGAATGCTTATGACCAAACACTCCTTGTCAGCCATTGACTCCCATAGTAGGACATAATACTTTGAAGAACTTAGTAAACACATATAACCACCACTGTATCTTTTCCTACTATGGTAGTCAAGGGTGACCAAGAATCACTGTCATAAGCATTCTTCTAAATATCTTTCTCCATGTTCATCGAAACAACCAGATTTATACAAATTGGAAAGAACTCGAGAGCGAGTAACATGAACATAATTTTCATTTGTGGGTGTACTGTCCCTTTAAGAGTAAACCAGAATGAGATGGTTGACGTGGTTCTGACAATTAACGAACAATTCCTCGAACAGACAAATTAATTTTCAGCCCAGCTCACTTTTCTTTGGATGATTATTTTATGTTTGTTCAGAGAGATTGAAGCGTTAGCTCTGAATTACCCACGATGCATTGCGCTGATGGTTTGTGTGTTCTGGTTTTAACGCTGCATGTGAGTATAGATGAATCATTATTTTTCACTTTCATAAACTGCTGCTAATAAGGCGTGAGATGTTTTCTCTCTCTCTCTGTTGTTGCTTTATGCACTTTTGTTTTTCTTTGTGTGTTTCTAAAGTTCATGTGTCATGAATCAGGTTAGACAGATGTATTACTGTTATCTGAAGAACATTTGGTTTGTTTTATATATAAAGCACTTAATTTAATTAAATAATGGCGATTAATCCAGAATAAAATATTGTGTTTATGTAAAATATATCGGTGTACTGTACATATTTGTTTTGTATTTATGAACACATACACATCAATGCATATATTATTTAAACACAAACTTTTAATCTGGATGCGATTAATCGCGATTAATCTTTTGAAAGCCCTAATATTTATTTGTTTATAAATGAAATCACAGGAGATGTTTACGGTGAATCTTTATTTAAAAATTGTCGGCCGCATATTTATCCCAAAAGTCAAATATAAAATCCTTTCTTTTGCCCCCAGATTTTTTTGCTTTGTGACCATATTAATGGTAGGAAAAATACATCTTTTTCCCAAACTCATTACTGTTATGCAAAAACAAAAAATACTTTTTAAGAAGACGTTAAAATGTCCATTAAACTATATTAATCACATTTATGCTGAAATAGACTTTGGGTGCCATGTGACACATGGGTTTTAAGATTCATCCACACACTTTATTCTTTCTCAAATGTCAACGTTCAAAATGCCAAGAATGAAGTATTTCCATTTTTGATTTCCACATCGTGAGTTGTAGAAATAACTCCTTCAAGTTACGCAACAGGAGTAGTTGATTTGTTTTCTAGAAAATGGTGAAAGGATCTTGACTGATGTTGTGTGGTGCATTCGTAAACTCACAATACGTCTATATTCACAGTAGGGCTGTTAAACGATTAATCGCATCCAGAATAAAAGTTTGTGTTTACACAAAATATCTCGGTTTACTGTCCATATTAATTTTGTATTTATGAACACATCCACATGAATGCATATTTTTAAGAAAAATATAACAATTAGTAGACGTTTCAATTATTGGTAAATATAAATAATACATTTAAATATTTCCTAAATATATTGACAAGTATGTGTATGTTTTGTGTTTATAAATACAAAATTAATATGCAAAGTACATAGATATGTATTATGTAATCACAAACTTTTATTCTGGATGCGATTAATCACGATTAATCGTTCAACAGCCCTAATTCAGAGTAATAATCGCGTGAATTCTGCACTATTGATTTATTCGTTAAATGAAAACACATATTTGGTGTGTGTCCTATGAACGCATTAAATCAAACGAGAGATAGACGTTCTACATGTTGTCCTATGCATCTTTTCTCTATTGAAGTTGACGATTATTGTCACATTACAAGAGCGTCAGTATTTGTGTGATGTTGTGTTAATCCTTTACGGGATGAAATCCGCCCTCGATTTTAGGCTTTGATTATTTTGACTTTGCTTGTTGCCAAATCCTTGAAGTTTTTTCATTTTTAAGAGAGACTGCAGATTTGAGAACTTTGATGGAAACTTCTTTTCTGTGATCGGGTCGTTGGTCACCTCATGTTTAGTCTCTTAAGCCTCTTTTATTGTAGGCAGGGATGTTAAACCGCCTGTTTCTGACTCACGACAAACTGTTGGATTGTAACATTGCTCTGATTTTTTGAATAAAAGCACCTGTAAAATAAAGATTGCTATATTTATGATAACTGTTGTTTTTTCCTTTTTGTACTTTAAGAAACTTGCCCGAAACACGTATAATGCACATTTATGTAGGGACACAAACACTATCTCTGTGATTCGACTTGACTGAATTCACAGTGGGTCTAACCAAGGTTATTATAGCGAACTACATTTTTTACCTTGAAAACCTTTCTGTTCATTGAAATTAAATAAGATATTGACCTGAACATTATTAGAAAAACTTAAACTATAAGAAAAATTGCCTCAAAAACTTAAATAGAACTAAAATAAAAATGTATTAATCTTAAACAACAACATAACAAATTAAATAACTTAAACAACCAACAAAATAGATAAAACTTTGAAAAAAATTAACATAAAAACCATGAATCTAAAATAAAGCTAATTTAAAATATTTAAGGAAAGTGAATAAAACTACAAAAACTGTCTTACTTGTTTACAATTATCGGGTTTTATTTGCTTAAATGTCATTGGCTGGTTTACAATTGTTTTTTTCTCAAAAAAATACTTCTCATCTTTTCGAAATGAATGTGTTTATTTACGTTAGTAATCTCAAGGCCTTTATTTCCCGGAAACCAAACCGAGGAGAATTTTCAGCGCGCTGGCAACCCGGCGGTCACTCAGCGCAACATCCGGGTCCCGCGTGCGGGTCTCGTGACGCTACCCGGAAAGACGCCCTCGAGTCCTAAAAGCGGAACATAAACAGCAGAAAAAGAAACTTAAACAGATTTGAACCATTTAACGAATAAAATAAGAACTTATAGTATATATGTAGCAGACATAAGAGGATATTTACAGTCATTCACAGAGGATATAACATGAGTCGGTGCGCGTGCACAGATGTGATTGATCAACAGTTTGACTGACAGACTGACTGACGGGTAAATATAACACAAAATAATTATTGTACTATTAAATAATGATTAATCTCTTCACACACAACTGATATTTGTAAAATAATAACCATCTGCATATTTCTACGCTTAACTATATTTAAGTTAATATTTATATGTTTAATCTTTATTAATAACTCAATTAAACGTATAATCATCTTTAATGTTTAATTATTAAAGGGTTTCAATAATAAAACCCTTTTTATATTTTGTACATATTTCTTTGTATAATACTAATATACAATTCATTGTTTATTGTTAAATTGTCATATGAATAAATACAATATGAATATTTAATGATCATATATATGTTATTATATAAATTGTGTATATGAATAGTAGCATAGTATGGTATAGTATAGAATACAGTATAGCAGTATATAAGAAGAGTTTGGTTTTTATGAAGCTATCTTGTTTTATTGTGTTAGTTAGGTGTATTTTTTTAGTTTAATTGTGACATAAATTTAAACAAACCAACTGTGTTTCATTGATAATAAATTAAACGCACAATAAAAAAAAGAAAGATTCTTGAGCAGCAAAACTCTTCATTTCATACTTGGTTCTTTAAGTGTAAAGGTAGTAAACCGAGTAAACAACTACTCAGTTTTCTGATAAGTACATAAAAAGTAGACTGAGAGTGTATTTTTAGTTTAAAGAATTACACCAATATCACACTTGGATGGTCTTCTGTATCACCGCCGCTGTTCATTCCCAAACAATCAATGTTGTTGTTTATCGTCCAATCAAACGTCACCGTATAAAGTGTAACAGTGTTTTGCGTGTGTTGTTAAACTTGCGTGTCGCTTTATCACAGGTTCGCCATGTGCTCACAAAAAGAGAAGTGAAACCAGTTCCCCCCAAAGCACCCCAACCGTCACATTACACGCAGCGGTGTGTGACACAATCAGACCGGATCAGACCCGTGCATCAGACATGTGGTGGTTTCAAGAAGGTTTGTGCGCTCTGCCCGCGGCGCTGGTGGTGTGGACCGCTGCCACCTTCGTCTTCGCGTACATCACGGCGGTCATACTGAAACACGTGGACCCTCTAGTGCCCTACATCAGGTGAGAGACCCGCGCCGAGTAGTCTGAGCACGTACACTACAGCGTGACCTTTGACCCTTGTTTGTCTTGCAGCGACACTGGGACGGTTGCACCGGAGAGATGTGTGTTCGGAATCATGCTGAACGTGTCGGCCTTCTTAGGTATTTAGGTGTTGACCTGATATACGGCGACCCTATCTCGACCATGTGATGTTGATCTTTATGTCGTCCGGCAGGTGTGGCGACGATGTACGTGCGCTATAAGCAGGTGCAGGCGCTGATAGACGCTGGCGGCACTCGTCTGCATCTTCTCAACCGCGTGGGCTTGGTGCTGGGTTGTGGCAGCTCTCTCGGCATGTGTGTGGTGGCTAACTTCCAGGTACATGCGAGCGAGATCAATCTATTCAATAGCTGAAGATGTTTGCTAACGTGTTGCCATGCGTTGGCAGAAAACCACTCTGTTCTCCATGCATCTGGTCGGCGCCGTGTTGACGTTCGGCGTCGGCGCTCTGTACGTCTTCGCCCAGACCCTGCTGTCCTATCGCATGCAGCCTCACATCCACAGTAAAAGCATGTTCTGGAGCCGTCTGAGTGTGGGGATGTGGACCTTAGCCAGCATCATCAGCAGTATCCTTCATCACAGCAGGGGATTGTGGGATTGATGTCATCTGGCCTTGTGTTTTCTCCTTGACTCTGTTAGTGTTCGTATCGTCCGTTATCATGTACAGCATGTTACCTGGAGTAGAAGTCAACAAGAAGTTACACTGGACCCCTGGAGAACCCGTGAGTGACGTGTCACGTGTGTGTGTGTGTGTGTGTGTGTGTGTGTGTGCGCTAGAAGTGTGTGATCACGCATGTGTGTGTGTGTGTGTTTGACAGGGTTACACGCCTCACATCATCAGCACCATCTCTGAATGGTCTCTGGCTCTGTCCTTCATCAGCTTCTTCTTCACATACATAAGAGACTTCAAGGTAAAACATCACACGCACGCACACACACGCTTGATGAACACGTCTGTGACACGTGTTTGTTTGTGCAGAAGATCAATCTGAGAGCGGAGGCGGAGCTTCACGGCAATCACCTGTATCACTCTCCTCATTACCGGGGCGTCCTGGAGACGTCACCGCTGCTGGCCGGGAGCACCTGAGTGTCCAGTAGGGGGCAGCATCACTCAGGGATGACACCCTTCACACTTACACATGTGTGTATTACATCATCACTACGCGTGTGAAGTGTCAGAGTCAAGTTTATTGTAACAGAATCCAGTTTTCTTTTGCATGTCAAGTGTTTCCTTGTTTTATCTCTTGATATTAATGTTAGTTTCTTACGGTTTTGAATGACATGTGTTCTCATTACTGTAACGCTTTCATTCATGTGTCTATACATCATGATACTGATTCAAATGTGTATGTACTAAAGTGAAGATAACATCACGCTCATTTAAACGCACGTTTTTTTCACAATAAAAGATCAATTCTTTAAATGTTGTGCTGATACGTGAGCAGATGACATCATCGTCACACCACACATCTCAATGACTTCATTTTTTATTACGTAAAAAACGTGACAATACAAAAGAAATGGCATTAAATAATCACAGACAGTCTGAGCTGTGACAGATACATGAGTTGATCACACAAACTGTAACACAAGACTTTCACATCTTCAAACACGTTTAGACGACGACCCCTTGCACAAACGTCCTTGTCTTCTCTTTCTTCCTCCTGTCGTGATACTCCGACACTTCTCTATGAAAGAATCCTGAAGTGACACATCAACATGAGTCAGCAGTGAGTCAACTTATTTGATTCAATGATTCTTTCTGTAGGATTCATGAGTTTATACCGTTAGTTAGTTGATTATTTAACAGCATTTAGTTTGTGTTAAAAAAATTGACGCATGGATCCTCTTTATTAAACAAGAAAAAGTCATATTGCATTATTATAATTCTAGCGATTTATGTCATTATTTATTTATACTTTTTAATAAATACATCTTGAATAATAATAATCACTGAAAATATATATATATAATAACTAATAATAGATACAAAATTTTATATATTGAACATTTAAAAAATATATATAATAAATAAAATGTATTGTATTAATTATTCGTTATTTTTAATAAATAAATGTGGATGAATAATCATTACTTATATTTTGTACTAATAATTGTACTAATAATAGATAAACATTAAAAAATTAATAAAGCTTACAAGCATATATTGTATAAACAATGTTTTTTGTTATTTATTCATACTTTTGAATAAATAAATATTTTTAAATAATATTATTACTTACAACTTTTTATAAATGTTAGTTAATAATAGATAAAATAAATTATTAATTATTATATCATTTTCCTGATTTATTTATTCCTCAGTACAGCCATATAAATAAGATTGTTTCGGTGGATCTTTTTAAAATTGTCATAAATTGTGATGGAAACATTGAAACAATCTTAAACATCTTAATGTTTCTAAAAATAGCTGTAAAGTGTTTCTTCAGACTCATTACAGGTCTTGTGAGATTCCTGCTTTGAGTAACAAGAATTCATGATGTAATCACTTAAAAACATGAACATGTATGTTTCTGAGTGTGTGTTTCTAAATAGACAGTTTATATAGTATAAGTGTGTGTTTGTGTACCATTGGGGTTAGTCTGCGTCTCCTCCTCCTGTATGAACAGATCAAACATCTGCGTCTGCATGAATTGCGTCACAAAGTTGAGATGGGATTTGTGTTCCACGCCTTTGAGGAAAGATTTCTTCTGGAACTGTCTGCCGCTGCCGCAGCGTTTGAAGTGTTGTGAGAAATGACCCACACTTCTGATGAAGACCAGGAGAAACGCCTCTGACACCACCTTGTTGAGTTCATCTGTGCCTGACACAACAACACGAACGTCACTCGCTCTTACTGAAAACTCATAGTTGACACTGACCGGTGTGTGTGTGTGAAGAACTTACAGGCATTGTGTTTGCGTGCTGACAGAACGAGCAACACTTCCTCCTTCAGTTTAACTGGCAAGATCGACTCCTCATCTCCTAACTGAGGTGACACACACACACACACATTTCACTGGAGATGAACAAAACACAACTACACACAATGAGAGATGAAAAGTGTGTGTGTGATGTCTGTCTAGTTCTCTCTCCATCTGTCTGTATATCTTGTGAAGTGTGTTTGATGAAGAGAGTGTGATAAAGTTTGTGTGTTTGTGCTTGTGTGTTTGTCTGTGTGTGTGTGTGTGTGTGTTTGTTTTTCTGCTTGTGTGTGAGTGTGTTTGTGCGCATTTGTGTTGTGTGTGTGTTAAACTCACTTTTGTGATGAATTTTGTTTTGGCTCCATTTGATAGATCAACAATCAGCATCTATGAGACACAAACATAACAGAGATTCAATCTCTCTCTCTCTCACTCTCTCTCTCTCTCTCTCTCTCTCTCTCAAAAAACATTTACATTCAACTCTTCATGTGTTTACACAAACTGTCAAAGCATGAATGATTGATGATTTCTTTATAAAGTGTTGTGTATGCTGACATCACTGCGATCGGTGATGAGCTCCAGCATGTTCTTCTGAACGCCCAGCAGATACGGCGTCGGCGCCGAACAAACGTCGATCAGAACTTTAGGAACGGTGGAGATGAACGTGTGCTGCCACACGAACGGATACAAGAGAGCGGCCACGGCGTGAAGAACCTGAGAGAGAGTGCTGAACACACACAACACAGTTTCATCATCCAAACCCAAACATCTCTTCTGAACTCTGATTGGCCGTTCTGATCACCTGAGCTCCTCCGAGAGGAAGACGATCCGTCGTTCCATCACGACGGCGGTGAACACCAGCAGCACCTCTTCGTCCGTCAGACAGCGGAAGAGCGTGTGGAAGTCCACGTGTTCCAGCCAGGAGTCAGCCGGACGAGTCAAACTGATGACCTGAGACCGGACGAGACCGGATGAGAGGATGCGAGACGGAGGGTTTGTCATGCGGGCGTGAGGTGTACCTCTGTTCCAGACTCGGGGATGAAGCTGGTGATCTTGACGGTGTTTCCGGGCGCCGGCAGAGGAGACTCACGCAGACTCTGCATGAAGGGATAAATCATGGCCTTAGATTTCTGACGTCGCTTCTCCACCTCGTCAAAAATCTACAACACAAACATTCACGCTGGGTTAACACATAAACATGTAACATGTGTGATAAGATCTGAGGTGTGAATACAGGATATTGTGAGTCACTTGGCTTTCCGGCTTAAAAATGTTCAGTTGAGGGTTCTCGCTCACGGTGACGTGAGGATGAGTAAACCTGATTCTTGGCGATTCTTTATCACTCACCATCTGTGTGTTTGTGCACATTCACTTTTATCATGGAACGCAAAACATACCACGGTAACTTATCAACAACATTCAAAACAACACAGTGACCAACAGTGACGCACAAACATTCCAGCTGCTTTACATATACTGTCAGCAGAGGCTTTTATCCAAAGCGGCTGACAGAGAGATCGTAGAGCAATAAGCATTATATCAATACAATAGCTCCCAATACAAAGTTACTAGTTTTAACAAAAGCTAGACCACTACCTGTCGAGAGAAAGAGAGGGTTTGTGTTTTTTCTCATTTGTCTGTCAAGTATTCACAGAAGAGATGGGTTTGAAGTAGTTTTTTTTAAAGTTGTGAGAGATGTGGTTGGTTGATGTGGCCGTTGGATTGCTGAAAGCAGGGGTCTTGATGGAGGGCAGAAGTGTGTGAAAGTAAGCCGGTGCAGATCCAGTGATGGTCTTGTAGGCGAGCATTAGTGACTTGATTCTAATATGGGGTTCAACCGCTAGCCAGTGGAGAGAGATGAAAAGGGGTGTCACATGAGACCTTTTGGGCTGTTGGAAGACGAGGCGTGCTGCTGTGTTCTGAACCAGCTGGAGCGGTTTGATAGCCTTTGCAGTAGTCCAACAAGGACAAGGAGTTGTACTGCATGCTCAGTGAGATAGGGTCTAACCTTTTTGATGTTGAATAAGGCATATCAGCATGACCGCGTTGTCTTTGCAAAGTGATCATTGAAGGACAGCTGTTCATCAAATACGACTCTGAGGTTCCTGGCTGTTTTGGAAAGAGTGATTGTGGTATTGGCAAGATGGCTGGTGAGATCGTGTTGCACCGTGAGGTGTGCCGTAAACATGAGTAGTTCTGTCTTGGCAGGGTTCAGCTGGAGGTGTCATCCAAGCTGAGATGTCCTCAAGGCATGCCGTGATGCGAGCTGCTACAATGGTATCATCTGGGTGAAACGAGATGTAGATCTGGGTGTCGTCAGCATTACAGTGATACGAGAAGTCATGTGCCCGTATGATGGGTCCCAAGGATGTTCTTTTTAGGGAAGAAAGCAGTGGTCCAATCACTGATCCCTGAGGGACCCCATTGATCATGTGGTAAGTGAGCAACTCCATGACTCTCTGAAGGTTCTACTGGAAAGTGGGAGGGAGTGGATATAGGAGGGAAGGAACAGGTTGAGAGAGAGAGAGAGAGAGAGAGAGAGATGTTTCTGACCTTTGAGAAGAGTCCGAAGCAGGCCACACGGCTGATGATGCAGTACGCTTCAAGAGTTCTAGCACCTGATCCATTGGGCTGCAGATGGTTCAGAATCATTATGACATAATCATCACTACACACATTTGATTGATAAACATCACAAGATTGAAGTGACGGTCACCAGTAATCTCCTGCAGTAACCGTTTCTCCTGCTGCCGTCAACTTCAGTCAAAACAAATGAGAAGGTCTCGCTGTCAAACAAGAAAACACACACAACTCAACACTCTATCATCATTCATTCTCTCTCGTGTGTGAGAGGCTCTCTCCAGTGAAACACAACCGAAGATATTTTGAGGAATCAGTCAATGGAGTTCAGTGTTGTTTGATGATCAACATTCCTCAAAATATCTTCTTGTGTTCTGAAGAAAGAAACTCGTGCAGGTTTGTGATTTTTAGTGATGATGTCACGTGAGGAATGTGCTTCAAGGGGGTTTTGTTTGAAACGCAGAAGTGTGTTGAATCCTCACAAAACACAATGACATCTCACAAAACAAACAATCAAGTGTTGAAGACGATAGAAAGCAGAAGAGCTGAAGGTTCTGTGGTGGGTTTCACAAATTCTGCAAGTGTGTGTTTGATGTGCATGATGAAGTGCAGACGTGTGAAAATGCATCTGAGGAGAGTGTGTTGTCTGTGTTTGTGTGTATGTGTGTGTTACCTGCGGTACTGTGTGAGAGGAACCCAGTCGATGCCCTCTGGAAAGCAGAAGAGATGAACGGCCTTCATGCATCGCTCCTCTTCCTCACGCTGCAGACGACACATCACCTCACGCTACACATACACACACACATCAGTACACACCCTGTCCTATTTGTGTGTGTGTGTGTGTGTGTGTGTGTGTGTGTTTATACTGACCTTGGGGAACTGATATGTGATCTGAGGGTCATAACCATCTCCATCTCTCCTCTTCTTCAGACTGACCACCAGCAGATACTCAAAGAAGAGCTGACCCCTGTGTGTCCTGTCACGAGCTGATGGGGGCGCTGCACTCGCCTGACCCGTCTGTTGTGTGCTCGCATCTGACAAGCTCTCTAACACAACACAAACACACACATCACAACCTAATGCGCACGCCAGAGGTCATGAAAATACAAACATTAATAAACAACCTGAATGTCTGAAGTCACACACACACTGAACAAACACACATGCAAAACACACACACGCAAAACACACGCAAAACACACACAAAACACACTAGCAAAAGCACACGCAAAACACACACAAAACACACTAGCAAAAACACACGCAAAACACACACACACACACGCAAAACACACACAAAACATACTAGCAAAAACACACACAAAACACACTAGCAAAAACACACTAGCAAAAACACACACAAAACACACACAAAATACACTGGCAAAAACACACGCAAAACTCATAAACTAAACACACACCGAATACTACAAAAAATCACACACACGCAAAACACACACAAAACACACTAGCAAAAACATACGCATAACATATTAGCAAAAACACACGCAAAACACACTAGCAAAAACACACTAGCAAAAACACACTAGCAAAAACACACTAGCAAAAACACACACGCAAAACACACACAAAACACACTAGCAAAAACATACGCATAACATATTAGCAAAAACACACGCAAAACACACGCAAAACACACTAGCAAAAACACACTAGCAAAAACACACTAGCAAAAACACACACAAAACACACTAGCAAAAACACACGCAAAACTTATAAACTAAACACACACAGAATACTACAAAAAAGCACACACACGCAAAACACACACAAAACACACTAGCAAAAACATACGCATAACATATTAGCAAAAACACACGCAAAACACACTAGCAAAAACACACTAGCAAAAACACACTAGCAAAAACACACTAGCAAAAACACACACGCAAAACACACACAAAACACACTAGCAAAAACATACGCATAACATATTAGCAAAAACACACGCAAAACACACGCAAAACACACTAGCAAAAACACACTAGCAAAAACACACTAGCAAAAACACACACAAAACACACTAGCAAAAACACACGCAAAACTTATAAACTAAACACACACAGAATACTACAAAAAAGCACACACACGCAAAACACACACAAAACACACTAGCAAAAACATACGCATAACATACAAACTAAACACACACAAAATACCACAAAAACGCACACACGTAAAACACAATCGCAAAACACACACACACTCTAAACACGCACACGCAAAACACACACAATCGCAAAACACACACACTCTAAACACGCAAAACACACACAAAACACACACAATAAACACACATGCAAAACACACACTTAACACAATCGCAAAACACACACACTCTAAACACGCAAAACACACACACAATAAACACACATGCAAAACACACACTTAACACAATCGCAAAACACACACACTCTAAACACGCAAAACACACACACACACAATAAACACACATGCAAAACACACACTTAACACACTAGCAAAAACACACGCAAACTAAACACACACAAAATACTACAAAAAAGCACACGCACACTAAACACACATAAGAAAACATACGCATAACATACAAACTAAACACACACAAAATACCACAAAAACGCACACACATTAAACACAATCGCAAAACACACACACACTCTAAACACGCACACGCAAAACACACACAATCGCAAAACACACACACTATAAACACGCAAAACACACACAAAACACACACAATAAACACACATGCAAAACACACACTTAACACAATCGCAAAACACACACACTCTAAACACGCAAAACACACACACACACAATAAACACACATGCAAAACACACACTTAACACACTAGCAAAAACACACGCAAACTAAACACACACAAAATACTACAAAAAAGCACACGCACACTAAACACACATAAGAAAACATACGCATAACATACAAACTAAACACACACAAAATACCACAAAAACGCACACACGTAAAACACAATCGCAAAACACACACACACTCTAAACACGCACACGCAAAACACACACAATCGCAAAACACACACACTCTAAACACGCAAAACACACACAAAACACACACAATAAACACACATGCAAAACACACACTTAACACAATCGCAAAACACACACACTCTAAACACGCAAAACACACACACAATAAACACACATGCAAAACACACACTTAACACAATCGCAAAACACACACACTCTAAACACGCAAAACACACACACACACAATAAACACACATGCAAAACACACACTTAACACACTAGCAAAAACACACGCAAACTAAACACACACAAAATACTACAAAAAAGCACACGCACACTAAACACACATAAGAAAACATACGCATAACATACAAACTAAACACACACAAATACCACAAAAACGCACACACATTAAACACAATCGCAAAACACACACTTAACACACTAGCAAAAACACACGCAAACTAAACACACACAAAATACTACAAAAAAGCACACGCACACTAACACACATAAGAAAACATACGCATAACATACAAACTAAACACACACAAAATACCACAAAAACGCACACTCATTAAACACAATCGCAAAACACACACATAACACACACACTCTAAACACGCACACGCAAAACACACACAATAAACACACACGCAAAACATACACTTAACAAACACAAATCACACAAAAAACCCACACAAACCCACACACACACACAAAACACCTCCAAAACACACGACACCTGCCGCACATCTAGTAAGTTCATTCTCAGAAACAGACCATAAACAATCAGACCTAAGAAAACCACAGTGTGTGTGTATAGATTACGTTTGTGTGTGTGTGTGTGTGTGTGTATTGGGTAGGGTAGACCCAACGGAATACAGACAGAATGTCCCCACAAAGAGACCAATATCCAAAATCCTTGTAGGGACATTTTTTGGTCCCCATGAGGAAACAAGATTTACTCTTTTGAAAAAATAAAAGAGTAGAAAGTGTTGTGTGATTTTAAGGTTTACGTGTAGAGAATATGATACACAGTTTGTACAGTATAAAAAACATTGTGTTTATGGAATGTCCCCATAAAACATGGAAACCCAACGTGTGTGTGTGTGTGTGTGTGTGTGTGTGTGTGTGTGTGTGTGTGTGCGTCTCACTGGCTCTGGTCAGTTTCTCCTGCAGTGTTGAGAACATTGAGCTGATCTTCTTCATCGCTGCGTCTGTCTGACACACAATAATATCTCCTAGAAACACACAAAAATACTCAGGAATGTTCCAAACGTTCATTTTCACAATGACTAGAAGGAAAAAACAGGTCAAAGTGACAGAAAGACCCCTGAACTCTTGAGGAAATGAGTCTGTGTGGAAATGTGTCAGCTCTTTCACTCTCATTTTATTCTGTACACAAACACACACAAACACACATCTACACAACAATCATGAACTGACACAGACAGTGTTAAATCAATCAGTCCATTTACACACACACAGAGTAGTTTAGCATTTATAGTGTGTTTATGAAGAGTTTGTGTGTCATATGTTTACTACGTGTGTGTTGTATATGTAGGGTGTATATTATTGTGTCCTTATTTAAGTGTTGTGTTTATGTAAAGTGTTAATTGAGTTGGATGTGTGTGTGTGTGTGTGTGTGTGTGTGTGTGTGTGTGTGTGTGTGTGTGTGTGTGTGTGAATACTCACAGTTTGATAAAGTGTGTAGCTGATCTCTGTCGTTCTTCAGTGTTCATCTGTGTCTGACACACAAACACAAACTGTCAGAGAAGATCAACTCATGTGAACATGCGTGCTGCCGGTGGGCGGAGTCTCAACACCAAAGACACGCCCATTACCGGTGACGCTTTATTATTTGACAAAGCAACTGTCCCCGCATCCACCTCACAGCATCTGAAGTTTATTAAGAACTTTATATAAAAATGATGGAGAGTGATTGTATGTATTAATGTTTTTAATAAATCCTGATGTTTGTTTAAGAGTTTATTTTATCGTGTTTTCTGTTATTCCTCTCTTGAATATGCGTGTGCTTGGGCTCCATCTAGCGGTCACACTTCTCTTTACCTCACAAAGGTATTTGCTCCCAAATGGATGAAATACTTTACAAATTAATATGGAGCAATAAACCTCATAAGATCAAGAAAAGTGTTATTGGAAATAAACTTCCTGAAGGAGAGTCAAATGTCCTTGATTTTACGCTTTTAAATCAAATTAAAACAATTAATTGGCTTAAAATGTCTTTAAAAAACCAAGAACTATATCATCACTTATTAATTGTATGAAAAGTTAGGAGGGTCATTTTTGTTGAAATACTTAATTGGTAAACGTCCGGTTACTTTATTTATCTATCACAAACAAGCATCACTGTTTTGGTCACTTTTGTACAAACATCATTTTTCCTCCATCATGTGTTATATATGGAATAAATGTTATATCACTTGTGATAACAAATCATTGTGCATGGAGGAGTGGATACAACATGATATACTAATTATTAACTAACTTATTGACAAGATTGGGGAACTCTACACCTATCAAGGGTTCATTTCAACATATGGATTTTCTGTACATGACAAAGAGTTCAAGAAAGTGGAATAATGACATTAACTAAAGCTTAGAGATAGACATCCTTGATATAACATTACACAATTCTCAACTCATTGTAAAAGGTCTTAATCGCTATAATAACTTTATAAGAAACTCCCTTAAAGTTGGTTCTTATCCTTCATGCAAATGTAAGTGGCACAAGCCTTATAATATTACATGAAATAGTATCTGGACATTGCCTTATAAATACATTATATCTAACAATATAAAAGAAACAATGTTCAAAATTGTTTATAGATAGTATCTTGTGAATGTTACCATCAGTAGATATATTCATACAGTTTGTGATAAAAGCACCTTTTGTAATGAATTTGTTGAGGATATTGAACACTTGTTCTATTATTACCCTTATTCACTTTAATTTTGGATTGATTTTAAAATGGATATGACTAAAAATGACACTTTGACACCTTAAGTTTGGAGACATGTGATGTCTTACTTGGGATACAGAACCTTTATTTGTCTTAAAAAACAAAATTACATTCAAGTTTTACGTCCATAAAACCAAAAGAACACATTTAAAACCCTCATATATAACTTTCTTTTTTAAACCATATTAAATATAAAAACACAGAATAAGAAACTTGAAAAAAAATCAAAAAGTTTGGAAGCTTTTCAAGTTTTTGTATTTGTTTGTGTTTTTCCTTCTGAATGTCTTCTGACTGATATCAGATGATGACCCATGGGGAGGCGGGGCTTAAGCTACAGGAGGAGGGGCTTATATAAGGGGCGGAGACAAACATCTCTATACACTAGAAATGACCGTAAAGATATAGAGGACGTGAGACTCTTATATGAGAAGGACTTTTGTTCTTTAGATTGATATGCACTGACAGCATATGAACATTATAACATGATGTAATCCTGTATGCGTTTATCAGAGATTTAACCAAGAATAAGTGTTTTTTTACTTTCATTAACCGATTGTGTTTTTTAATGCAAAATAAGTAAACGTGTCAAATAAAACTGTTTATCACATATATCATTTTTATAGATTTTTATCTGTATGAAAAACCGACATTTACATAATACGAGACTACAAGACAATGACATATGAGAAAAATAAAAGAATTATGTAAAAGCACAGCTTTATTATTTGTACTTTTTATTGTATTTATTTTTTATTTTTTAAACAAATATTTAGGCCCCTGCGTTTTATAAAGTTATAGATACAATAAATACGTTAAACAAGGATAAACAAAAAAAAACACAAATATTTTTTTCAAACAGTACTATCTTAACGAATCCCTAGTTGTACTTAAATGTGAATTTTTGAAAGGAAACCAAACGAAAGAAATTATTTCAATAATATTCCACGTGAAAAAACCTCACTTGCGAATGAAATGTGTCTGTATTTGTGTCTTTTATTGAAACGTGTGTTGTTTTGCGCTCTCGTGACGTAAATCTGGGCGGAGAATTTGTCGATCATGAATATTAATGTCCCGTGTGTCCAATCGTTTCCTTCTGATTAATAGTCGTATGTAAAATTCTCACCTCGCCCACTTTGCCACCGCCTTCTTTTCAACCAATGAAAGTGGAGGGATGGGACGAGACGTCCCGTTACGTGATTAATATTCATGAGGCGTGGATTCAGCGTAGAAACGAGATATACGATCGCATCCTGGATCGCGCGGCGCAACGCCACGTCGGCAGAGACGGACACGCTGTTACAGACTCAGTCAGTTATGATTGATCGAGTGTTTCTGAGAGGAATGCGCTGAAATATCAAAGTGCACGAGACGAGAGAGAGAGAGAGAGAGAGAGAGAGATCACAATCATGGTGAAGGTGAGATCGAGAGCGCGCACGCTCGCGCTTCTGTTTGTGAAGTTTGTTTTTCTGTAAAACTTGAAAACATCTTCCGCTGCTCTTTAAACACCTGCAACTCCTTAATATGTGACAAAAATAACAGAAAAAGTGTCAGATTGTCATCATGAGGGTTTTAAATGTGACCTTATTTCTTAACGTATGTTAATATTTGCATGTTAGTCTGTACATGTGTTGTTGAGAGTGTGTTTTGTGTCAACATATGTTTCACATGTGCTTATCTTTTCAGCTTTAAACACTCTTTGTTTACTTTCTTATTTCATATTTGTGCTCACATGAGTCTGATTATTGATGTCAGATTATTGATTGATGATCGTTTGTTGTTGTTCTGACGGAATGTTTTCTGTTTTTTTTAGAGTGTAAATTCAGAGGTTCATCAGAACAACACAACATATGAATCAGAAGAAACACAACAAACACACACCGAGCCGTCTGCAGGTACAGACACACACACACACCGAGCCGTCTGCAGGTACACAGATACACACACACACACGCACTCTTTACACAAACATACACACACCTTGCACAGATGTAGACACACACACACACCTTCCACAGACAGACACGCACCTTACAGAGATACACACACACACTTCTTACACAGATACACACACACACACGCACTCTTTACACAAACATACACACACCTTGCACAGATGTAGACACACACACACACACACCTTCCACAGACAGACACGCACCTTACAGAGATACACACACACACTTCTTACACAGATACACACACACACACCTTACAGAGATACACACACACACACACACACACTTTGCACAGATGCAGACATACACACACACTATTTACATAAACATACACACACCTTGCACAGATGTAGACACACACACACCTTCCACAGACAGACACGCACCTTACAGAGATACACACACACACTTCTTACACAGATACACTCGCGCACACACACACACACACACACTTCTTACACAGATACACTCGCGCACACACACACACACACACACACCTTACAGAGATACACACACACACACACACACACACACCTTACAGAGATACACACACACACACACACACACACACTTTGCACAGATGCAGACATACACACACACACTTACACAGATACACACACACACACACCTTACAGAGATACACACACACACACACACACACACTTTGCACAGATGCAGACACACACACACACACACACTTCTTACACAGATACACACACACACACACACACACACACCTTACAGAGATACACACACACACACACACCTTACAGAGATACACACACACCTTACAGAGATACACACACACACACACACACTTTGCACAGATGCAGACATACACACACACACTTCTTACACAGATACACACACACACTTCTTACACAGATACACACACACACTTCTTACACAGATACACACACACACTTCTTACACAGATACACACACACACACCTTAAACAGATGCAGACACACCGAGCCGTCTGCAGGTGCACAAACACAACACAGATACACAACTTCAAACAGTTCTGCATCTATTACTCATTGTTCACAGTGATCACAGTTCTCAAATGTCGTCACTCATGTGTTGTCCATCTGTAGTGTTATACTGACCTGTAACACACACACACCTGTGACATCAGCGGCTTTGAGCTTTATTGTGTGTGTGTGTGTGTGTTTCTCTCTGGGGAACTCTTCAGCTCTGCTCTGAGACGTCCTGCTGTGTGTTGGGAATTCCTGCTTGTTTTCATTAAATATGTGCTGATGCAAGAGCTTCATGTGTACACCATAAACACTGTCTCACACACACACTGATGTATGATGCTCTCGGTAAATATATCTTTGTAGTTGTGCGGCTCATGATGTGAACTCTGTCATGTCCATCAGATGTTGGTAAGGAGCACGCTGTAGCTCCACCCGGGATGATCTGGCGGGTGACCGGCGGCCTCTTCAGCGTCACCAAGGGTGTGGTGGGAGCCACGGTGGGCGGAGTCACATGGCTAGGCAGCAAAAGTCTGGAGATCACCAAATCAGCTGTGACCGCTGTCCCGTCGGTGGGCGTCGGCCTGGTGAAAGGCGGAGTTTCTGCGGTGGCAGGAGGCGTGTCCACGGTGGGGTCAACAGTAGCCAATAAAGTGCCGTTTACAGCAAAGCGAAAAGACAAATCTGAGTGATGATGATGATGATGATGATGATGATGATGTCATGCATGAGGACATTGAGCTGATACACATTTTTCTGACACGTGTAAAGATGACAGAACCTGTCAATCAATCACCAGCAGACACATTCCACAAGGAGACGTTTACTCAAGTGTGTGTGATGTTTTTCCAGAGGTTTCAAAGACACATTGATGAATGACGTCATTTCGCTCTCACTTGTATTATAAACTGCAATATATATTATTCGAACTTAATAAAGTCGCAAAACAAAATTTCTGCAAAATCTTTTCACTATTTGTAAACCTTGTGAATTATGACTGACACTTTGTTGTTTTTATTTGTTTGTTAGTTTGACACCTATATAAAACTTCACACTTCGATCGAACTTGAACACAGACTCGGGTTTCGTTGAAATAGTTTTATTTGCAGAATGAGGAACTTTACAAACTGAGAAACAGTCGTTTATCTTCAATATACAAAACGGCTACGAATATTTCGTACAAAATGTAAAATGTGTAAAAAAAGTACAGCTTCATACGGTACATAACACTGGATTGAAAGAATAAAGGATCAGCGGTAGTTCGGCTAGTCGTGGATGATGGAAGCCCTGTAAAATAAAACAACTAGAGACTTGACAAGGCTGAATAAATACATCTGAACAAGACACACATTCTACCAAACAACAGACACTTTGGACCCCAAACGTGCGACTTCACATCACCATGGCCACACGTGATGGAGTGATCGTCGCCGCTGGAGGTCTATGTACATTCACCAACAAACATTTCTGTCAAGATTCATTCTTTCAAACCCGCATGAGCCTTATTGAATACTTGCAATCTGGGTTAATTCATCTTCAGTCATGTTGCTCTTCAACACTTTTTTTAGTCATTAAACAACATTTAGACTTTGCATTTTATTACAAAATCTATTAAGTGGGACAATAAATCAACTTGAAATATTAAATTGTCAAAAACATTTCAAATGTAAAAAAATTCTCTGTGCGATGGATTAAATCTTTTTAGAAATGACTTTCAAAGTTCCGTTGAAGTTAAAAATCCTTTTTTTTCATGAATATTGCGCCATCTTAACTGACGCCTTGGGCTTAGCCTCTGTTAACTCCTCCCCTTCAACTGTCAGTCTGGTGCCAGATTCATTTCAAAACCGCTGTTTTTGTACGTCCAATCAAATCGCAGAGAAAGATGAGAGCCACGCCCACTATTATCCTTCATTTGAAATTCCATTTCATGTCAAAATGCGGAAGTGTGAATGATCGCAACTTCCACTTCACAGGGACTTTAACATCAAATCTATATTTATTTACATTAAGTTATTTAGCAGACGCTTTTATCCAAAGCTATTTACAGATGAGGTAAACAATGTTTATAAAACATTATAGAAACAGTTAAGTGGGTGGAGCTTGAGAAGTGTTGGCCACGCCCTCTGTTTCATCCCACGCCTTCTGAAACAAACAAACACAGTTTATTTTCACCATCATTTTTCTCACAGCTCCATTGCAATTCATTCTGAGATTGTATTTGCGTATATAACACAAACATACAAGATGACGTCTCAAAATGCGGCCTAGATAGTCAGCTCACTAGGTCTGTCCGATCTCTTGGCCGCTGTCATGCTCCGCCTCCCTTTCTCTCCTCCCTGCCCCGCCTCCAACCTGCAAACGTCCTAAAGACGCACAGAACAAATGGTTAGAAATAAATCATCGTTCTGATGTCACGTTGAGCTCAGTCGCTGATTCGTACCCGGTTGATGTGGGACGGCGAATTCGTGGGCGTGGCCTTTCAATCCCCTCTGAATGGCGTAGGGTGATGTACGGTGGCCTGCAGGAGACAAACAGGAAAGAGTTTTTATAAACGTGACTGAAGCTGATCTAAAGTGAAGCAGAGGAGAGGTTTGAGATCTCACCGAGAATGTGTCGATGTTTTCTGTGTTTTCCTTCACTCACGCTCGACGACTCCGTGTGATTGGACAGCAGACCTTACGGACACACGAGACAAAATCAGACATGGAAACAGAGAACGTTCACGTTGCGAGATTTGAAGAGGGTCTTACTGAGTCCTCTGTATCTGGAGAGCTGCTGGTAGATCTGTCTCATCCTCTCGATGTTCTGTCGACTGGCCTCCGTGTGGTTCACCATGGGTTTGGGATAATCCACCCCGATCACGCAGCCGGCGGCCACCTGCACGTCCTCAGGAGCGTTCCAAGGGTCGTAGATGAACTTGGCAGGGAAATCTCGGAGGACAGGTAAGTAACGTCTGGAATGAGACAGCGAGATTAAACCACAGCACCCGATCGCCATCTCCAAAAACCCATAAGAAGGCAAGCCAAAGACTCCGCCCACAAATCATGACATCACAACCTCATTCTGAGACAGACTGGAAAGGCGTGTCTGACGTTTAGTAACTGTAACTGAAATGTCTTCTTTAATAAACAATTATTTACTCGATATGTGAAAACATGTTCTATTTCACTTATTTCAACAGTTTTATACATTTCTTTGCATTGAGTACATATGTTTACATTTGGACGATGTATCTTATGTTTCGACAATAAATTCCACATTTGGACGATAAGTCTTCATGTTTGGCCGATAAAATTTTAAGCCTTGATGATTAAACTTAATTTTTGGACAATAAATCTTTATGTTTGTACGATCAATTGTACATTTGGAGGATGGGTCTTTATGTTTGGCCGATACACTTTACATCTGGGCGATCAATTTTACATTTGGAGGATGGGTCTTTATGTTTGGCCGATAATTTTGTGTTTGGACGATACACTTTACATCTGGGCGATAGGTCGTTCTTTTTTTTACAAAAATGTTTACATCTGGACGATACGTTATAATTTTTTTACAATAGATTTGACATTTAGACGTCTTTATGTTTGGGCGACAAAAGTTACATTTGAAAAATAAATCTTTATGTTTGGACGATACATTTAAAGCCTTGATAATTAATATTTATATTTGGACACTAAATATTTATGCTTGGATTGTAAATTTTACATTTGGACGCATTTTTTTTTTTTAATGATACATTTTACATTTGGACGGTACGTTTTTATGTTTGGCTCATAAATGTTACATTTGGACAATAAATAGTTATGTTTGGACGATAGGATTTTTAAGCCTTTATGATTAATCCTTATGTTTTGATAGTTAATTTTACATCTGGCCAATAAATCGTTATATATTTTTTTTACGGTACATTTTACATTTGGGCGATAATCTTCATGTTCGGACTTAAAAAATGTAAGTCTTAATGATACATTTTTGTGATTTGACAGTAACTCTATGGACAATAAATTACGATTTTTTTCTAAAGTTGGCCAACGCATCTTTATGTTTTACAACAGGTAATGTGTTCAAGTCTGTTTTTATGCTAAGCTACATGCTGCTATCTAAAGACATAAGACAAAATATTTATTTAATTCTGCATTTTTACTTGAATAATTTCTGTTTCATTACACCGATTTCTCAATAATCAGCCAATAATAACCCATCCAATAAAACCCTTCTCGTTTGATGACTAATGGAAGTTGTCGAGGTGATGTTCAACAGTCTAACCGTGCAGACGCCCACCTGATGAAGTTTCCGTTTGGGTCGATTCTGCGTCCGAAGCCGACGGGACAGTAACAGTGAAAGAACTGCTGAAAGAAGGAGCTACAGGAGTAACTGAGCCAGCTGCCCGCGTTCACGCTCCAGTCTGCGTCCAATAAGAGCTCCTCGAACACCTGCCGACACACAACACACCGTTACACCCGCCCTCATCCACACACCCTACCCACAATGCCCTGCGGTCCGTACCTTCATGCCCTCCTCCCAGCTGATCCACAGATCTCCACGGGTCAGGAAACAGGCCACGGCTTGACGCGCCAGATGATGAATCCATCCCTCCTGACGCAGTTGAGTCATGATGGCGTCGATCCAGGGGAAACCCGTCTTGGCTTCGGCCCACTTGGCCAGCGCTTCGGCGTTCTTGTCCCACGGGATGCGGATGCAGATGGGGTTTCCCTCCATGCGGTCGAATCGAGGGTTGTTGGTGGAGGCCGTGTAGAAGAACTCCCTCCACAGGATCTTATCGTACAGAGAGACGGAGGGACTGCCGCTCTTCTTCACCTGAGGACACACACACACAATGAGAACATTGACAACACAAGTGTGTGTGTGTGTTGTGTGTGCGTCTGTGCTGACCTTCTTATAGAGCTCTGTGAGTTTGTGATAGTAGAGACGGCAGGACAGACAGCCGAAGCGCAGGTACGGACTCAAACCCGAAAGACTCGCCAACAGAAGACTAGAGTTCATCTTGGGCCGCTCCACGTTCTCCTGCCACGCCTGATACACAAACACACACACATCAGAGATTCTGTACACGTATACACTGGTGGATTCAGTGGTGTGTGTTGTGTAGTATAATGTTGTGTAGTCGTACAGCGGCGGAATCGGGTCCGATGTGTCGCTCCATACGCATAAGCGCCTCTGATTCTCCACCGGGCCAAACTGCAGGAGTCAAATCTGTAGTGTCGAACCCTGAACACACAAACACACAACACACTCAACACACTAAAGACTGTATGTGGGTGTATAGAAGGCTGTGTGTTTATTTCTCTATGTGTGTGTGTGTGTAAGGGGATGTGTGTGCATGTGTGTGTGTTTTTGCGCATTTGTGTGAGCAACTGTGTATATGTTTATTTGTGTATATAGAAGTTTATGTGTGTTTGTCTATTTGTGTGTGTCTGCCTGCACGTGTGTGTGTATCTACATGTGTTTTTGCGCATATGTGTGTGCGAGCAACTGTGTAATATGTTTGTGTGTTTGAATACAGAAACGTAAGTGTATTTGTGTATCTGTGAGTGTGCGCGTACACACATGTGTGTGTTTTTGTGTGAGTTGCGACTGTGTATACAGAAGTGTATCTGTGTTTACATGCGTGTTTGTGCGACTGTGTATAAGTGTATTTGTGTATATACATGTATTTGCGTGTGTGTGTGTACATGCGCACATTTATTTTACACATTTGTGTGTGTGCGACTGTGTATACAGAAGTGTATCTGTGTTTACATGCGTGTTTGTGTGTGTTTTGCGCATGTGTGTGTGTGCCACTGTGTATAAGTGTATATAGAAGTGTTTGTGTATATGTGTTACCGAGTTCATCCAGTAGTGGTACGCTGTATTTCTGCTGATGGTTTTGACTGACAGGTGTCACACAGTTTCTCATCAGTTCTCTGTTCAGAGGTTCTGCAGGAGGTTCTGGAGGTTCTAGACTGCTCCCCAGAGTCTGAAAGTGTTTGAATGTGAGAGGAGGCTGACCGCCGTTCAGCGCTGTGATCCTGACACACACACACAGGTGTTATTTTACAGATGTCACAGGTGTGCAGTCAGCTCTGTGTGTGTGTGGTTCTCTCGTCACCTGTCCAGATCATACAGCGTGTGTGAGATCTTCACTCCGAACTCCACTCCAGCTTCACACGCCAGTTTCTTTATGGCTGCGTCTCGCTCCTTCCCGAACGGCTCTGAGTCACACTCAAACGTCAGCCGAGAGATCCTCCACTCCTGACACACACACACACAGGTGCATTGTGGGACACAAGCAGAGACGAGTGCTGTGATGAGATCAGAGGTCAGATGTGTTACCTTGAAGAGTCGAGGGAAGATGTCTGCCGGCTGACCGCGGATCACAAACAGACGTGAGTTGAGCTCACGCAGACGAGAGTCCAGATCCTCCAGAGACTGCAGCAGAAACCTCAACACACACAACAACAACAACATCACAACAGTGTCTGTGTGTGTGTGTGTGTGTGTCTGTGTGTGTGTGTGTGTGTGTGCATGAGTGTGTGTGTGTTAATCTGTGTGAGTGTGTGTGTGTTATGAGCTGCTCAGATTGAGATCACGAGAGCAGCCAGACATTTACACACACACACACACACCAGCAGATGGCGACACAAACAACACACACAATGTCCTCATGTGCTGGCGCGTCTGTGTCAGATCAATTGTACAGACTCACACATGTTTTTCGGGGGTCTTTCTGTAGTCATAATAAGATATACTGTATAAACTGAGAACTGTATCGTTTTCTCAAACAAACATCATTAACTTTGATTTCAACGCTGTTTCATCCTGAACACCAAAAAACTGTCCAGTGACCCTGTGACCCCCTGACAGTCACATGTCACACACATGAAACACAAATAACAGCAGCAGTCACGTCACACACACAATAAATCATCTCAGAACATTGTGTTCCTCAGCCGTCTCTCTCTCTTCTCTCTCTCTCTCTGTGTTTTTATCTGACGAGTCAGAAACAGTGTGTTCTCTCTCTCACTCCATGTAACATGTCAGCTACACGTCACATGAATTTTTTTTAAAAACTTGAAAGTGCTGATCTCACTTCATTTCTCTTCACTATAGCTGGCTCTTTAAAGTAGGTCGTTGCCGTGGTAACCCATGACAAGAAGATTCCTCGTCATCTGGACCCAGACCATGACCCCCCATCACATTTAATAAACAGAATATATTCTAAATATAAATGTTACTTTTTTCAATCCTAATAAAATGATTTTAATGTGTGTGTGTGTGACTGTGGTGTCATAGTGGTCCAGGTGTGACTCACCTCCATCGGTTCACACCGAGGTTTGACGTCCCAGCAAACCAGGGGTCCAGGAAGTAGACGCAGCGTAGCGTGTCGGCCCCCTTCACTGCCTCCAGGAGGGCCGGGTTGTCATGGAGACGCAGTCCCTTCCTGAACCAATGGATGGAGTTCACAGGCATGATGCTGGAGAGCTGCAAAACATCACATCAAAGTTTGACAGATGATCCAAATCAGACACATCAAACAGATTCACTTCTCACTATATATATATACATTAAATATATGGCATTCATGCACCAGTCAATACATTACAGCACTGCCATAGAATTACTATCAATAAAACTACATCTCCACTACTAGCGAATTAACGATGCTTTAAATGAAAAACAAAAACAATGTTACATTTTTATTTCTATTTCAATTAAACAAAATAAAAAAAATATATAAACCTACATTGCTAGTTCTACGACTTTGAAAGTTTTGAATATAAAAAAATACATATATATCATATCATCATAATAAATGACAGATTATTTCAAGAACTTTTATTTTGTATAATAATTTTCTTATTAACATCAGACGGTATTTAAATTTTGTCATTGCAGTCACATACTGTCCAAAAGTAGTTTTACACGAGTCTAAATACAACCTTACATTATATTTCAACACAATTAAATAACATGGATTTGAATAAGTGGGTCATGACTTTATGTAACGTGTATTTATCTTTATATGACATGAAGACGCGCTCGCGTGCGTGTAATAAAGCATCACTCACCTCAGGTGTTATCAGAACAGAAGAGTGATTTTATTAAGAGAGTCCGAGTGAGAAAATCATGTCAGATTACATGAAGATCCGACAACTGCAGTCTGATCAACACACTTCAGTGCAGATACTCAGACCCGGCTGGAACAGCACTGTTTCATAACGCTGATGCCCACTGCGCATGCGTCCACAAGCAATCATCCAGCATGGGTATAGACACTAACACACTAGATTTATGCTACTTTTATAGTTGTTAAAGTTATAAACACAGACCTGCGACTATTACACTTTATATAGATGTTATATGATCTATATGATGATATGCATATAGAAAAAATGTTAATGATGATTTAAAATATTATATTTAACGCAGTGCCTTCGCGTCTATTACTGTACATCTATACCGACGCCTCACTCTGCTAGTGTCCCACATAAGGAAGCCACTCATTGGTTCCTTCTGATGTGACGTCAAACATCCCTTCACGTTTATGAGAAGTGGACGAAGATACATTTTCAATGTGTTTGATAAGTTTCGGATTTCAGAAACAATTTAGTTGAATTTAAGCATCCGATCCAGTCGATTATTGTTGGTTTAGGGCCTGCAGTGAAGATGTAATCACCGCATTTCCGAGCACCCTTCTCCCCGCCCTTCTTTCTAATCGCTTTCTGATTGGTCACGTACTAAAGTACCCAGATTAACACGAGCGCAGCGCCTCAGGACGCCATTTTGGCTCTGATGTCTGTGTTTCTGTACATTAGAGGAAAGTATCATTCATGAGGGGAAACTGCGCTAACACTGCCCTTCGCGTTTCCTCAACTAGATAACAGACGCGCTCTTTTATTCAAATCAGCATTTCAAGTAAATACATGACTGGTCAGCTAGTTATTTAATCATTTATTTTCTCTTATTTGACATGACTAGGAATATCAAATTAAGACTCTGCATTTCTATGTAAAATATACTTAACGTTAATCTTTCATTCAGGCAGAGTTTTGTTCGGGCGCTCGTCGGAGCGCTTTGTTTTGGGGTCCTTCCTCGCAGCTCCGCGCCAGTCGCGCTGCAGTCGCTCATCGCGGGTCTTTTATTATTGTCGGTTTTTGTGTGTTTTACTTCCATATCTGCGTTCCTTTGATATTTCATCATTTAGTTTGTTTGTGTAACTCAGCAGCGATGAATCTGGAGTTGCTCGGTAAGACCCGCTGTGTGTCAGTGTGCTAGCTGTGTGCTAACTGCTCTTAGCGCTCTTTTCATGTTCAAAAACATTCAATAACAAACTCTTAAAGAAACACAATATTTATTATTTTAACACGAACATTAATGCGACACTTTCTCTTTCTGCACCCATTTAATAACCTTGTTGGTATTAAAATGTCTTTTAATTGTATTTCACCTGTCAGCTTATTTTTTATTTTTCATATTAACTGTACAGTCTAGACACTAACAGAATCACGTGGGTTCGATCCCCAGCAGAGACTGCATGAATACAGTCATATTTATATATGTAAAGTATATCAATTCATTCAGTGCTGTAATAAAATAGATTTGTATTTAATCAGAACTGTGTTTTTTGTTTTACAGAGTCGTTCGGGCAAAATTATCCAGAGGTAACTCACTTCAATACAATAAGAATAAATGTTATTATTAAATGCTAATGTAAACTACTAGATTAAACCAATATATGAAGAGTTTTATTGATGTGAAGTGTTTGCTCTGTGTGTTGTGTTGATGTGATTGTGTATGTCGTGTGTTTGTGTGTGCGCAGGAGGCAGATGGAACTCTGGACTGCATCAGTATGGCTCTCACCTGCACGTTTAACCGCTGGGGGACGCTGCTGGCCGTCGGCTGCAATGATGGACGAATCGTCATCTGGGACTTTCTGACACGCGGCATCGCCAAAATCATCAGCGCTCACATACACCCCGTCTGCTCACTCAGGTGTGCACAGAAACACACACACACGTGTACGTCATCGTGCTCACGTCATCACGCCGACTTCTTTCTTTCTCCTCCAGCTGGAGTCGAGACGGCCACAAGCTAGTGAGCGCCTCCACAGATAACATCGTGTCTCAGTGGGACGTCCTGACGGGAGATTGTGACCAAAGATTTCGTTTCCCCTCACCGATCCTCAAACTACAGTACCACCCCAGAGACATGTGAGTGTGCAGTTGAGCTGTGATGTGGTGTGTGCGCTCGGTCGGTCAATGACACCTGATGCTTTGCAGGGACAAGGTTCTGGTGTGTCCCATGAAGTCAGCGCCCGTCCTCCTCACGCTGTCCGACTCCAAACACGTGGTGCTGCCCGTGGACGATGACTCGGATCTGAACGTGGTGGCGGCGTTCGACCGGCGAGGAGAGTACATCTACACGGGCAACGCCAAAGGAAAGGTCAGAGGTCAGAGCTGTGCTGCTCACTGTGTGAGTGACCTGAGAAACGGGCGAATGTGATGAATGGTTGGTCTGTCACAGATTCTGGTGCTCAACACAGAGACGCAGGACCTGGTGGCGTCGTTTCGAGTGACGACTGGAACCAGCAACACCACGGCCATCAAATCCATCGAGTTTGCGCGGAAGGGCAGGTGAGATCTTAATCAGCGCGTGCCACTCGCATCTCTCATCTTAGATCAGGAAGTAACTTAAGCGTATCACGACCCGCAGCTGTTTCCTGATCAACACGGCAGACAGAATCATTCGTGTGTACGACGGCCGGGAGATTCTCACCTGCGGGCGGGATGGAGAACCGGAGCCCATGCAGAAGCTGCAGGATCTGGTGAACAGGTAAAAGCTCACCTGGATGATATCAGCGTCTGTGTGTTTGATCTGAACTCTCACTGTGGCGTGTGTCTGTCACAGGACGCCGTGGAAGCGCTGCTGTTTCTCAGGAGATGGCGAGTACATCGTGGCGGGGTCGGCGCGGCAGCACGCGCTCTACATCTGGGAGAAGAGCATCGGGAATCTGGTGAAGATCCTTCACGGCACGCGAGGAGAACTCCTGCTGGACGTCGCGGTGAGACCGAGCGCGAGCCCTTGAGATTGTTGCGCTGTGGATTGATTCCATGTTTATATTTTTTAAATGTTGTGTCCAGTGGCACCCGGTGCGCCCCATCATCGCCTCCATCTCCAGCGGTGTCGTCTCCATATGGGCGCAGAATCAAGTGGTGAGTGCATCTGCGTAACCGCACAAACCCCGCCGGCGTCTGGAGCTGTTGTTGATCACAGGGTTGTTTTGTAGGAGAACTGGAGCGCGTTTGCTCCGGACTTTAAAGAGCTGGATGAGAACGTGGAGTATGAAGAACGAGAATCAGAGTTCGACATTGAAGATGAAGACAAGAGTGAACCGGAGCAGACAGGTAACAACTCAACCAATCGTGAAATCACACACACATGTAGATCACACTGAAGGTGTGTTTGTGTGTGTCAGGTGGGGACGCTGCAGAAGATGAAGAGGTGGACGTGACCACAGTCGATCCGATCGCGGCTTTCTGCAGCAGGTAAGTGAAGATCTCCTGAGCGTCGCGTTGATTAGCTCCGCCCACTTTGAAACCTTATGGGTCGGCGTGTGTGCGTGCTCTTTAGTCACAGCGACGAGGAGCTGGAGGACTATAAAGCGCTGCTGTACCTGCCCATCGCTCCTGAGGTGGAGGACCCGGAGGAGAACCCGTTCGGACCGCCGCCGGACGCCACCGGCCAGAACGTCGCGCCAGACGATGCATCCGTGCTCAGCGGCGCGGGAGAGAAGAAGCCCAGACAGCCGTCCGCCGACGGGGGACCGCCCAAAAAAAAGGTCCGGACCACCACCATAGAACTGCAGGGCGTCCCCAGCGACGGTGAGGATCTGGTTTGCTTCACATCCACACATTGTTCTCTCTTGAAACTCACTGATCTGTCTGTCTGCGTGTGTCAGAGGTGCACCCGCTACTGGGCGTGAAGAGCGACAGCAAGTCTAAGAAGAAAGCAGCCGGCCGACCGAAGGGCTCCAAAGGTAAAGACTCTCCGTTTGGACCCAAATTCATCATGGACAGAGACAGGAGTAGAGCCGAGGGGCCGCCAGCCGCAGGTAATGACCTTTGACCCTCAGCAGTGTGTGTGAAGCCCCCGCTGGTGCTGCTTCTGGTTCTGATCCTGACTCAGTCTTCTGCAGCTGTGATTGGCTGTTGCTTGGTTACGTCTACTTCCTGCTTGCCATCATGTCCTACCTGCTCTGACCCTCTGCTGCTAGTTTGTTTGTATTCGACAGGGTTTTAATCCCAAGCTCACCATACAATAGTATCATGATATTTTTGGAACAAAATGTAAAAACTGAAATTTTTGTCGTACAAGATGTTATAGAATTGATCACATGAAACATTTAATTGAAACATGTTTTATTGTGATATATCGTCACACTCCTTGTTTTGTTTGACTATACCACATGATAGTTTTTATTTGATGTAATTCATCACACTTCGTTCTTTTTCAGGAAATCTGGTGTTGTCGTCGTACAAGCAGCATGAGGTTCAGGGTTTGGAGTGACTCTGATAGAACATCAGCGCTCGCTCTATGAACTCTAAAGACTGTATTTGTGTGCGATATTATGACAGAAGGACGTCACGTCGCTGGACGATCAAACCCAGACGGATCCGTTCCATCATGCGCATACAGAGCGTCACTGCGTGTGTATTGTGTAGAGTAGATCTGATGTCCTTCAGTGATATTTTTTTCTTCTGTGAGATCTGTGGACTGGTCACGTTGTTGTTTTTTATACTTATTAAACCAGGTTTTTTTTTGAGGTTGTGGTTTTGGCTTCTCTGGAATGAAACAAGAACGTTGACAGTTTGTCCATTTGGACTGTTGTAGTGTCACAAGTGTCCAGCAGGGGGAGTCAGTTCTGTGTGAATCACACAGAGACACATTTCTCTTATTTGAGTCCATTTTGAGCTTTTCTACTGTTGGATTCCATTTTGTGTTTCTACGTTTTATTCAGAAACGCATAAAATACTCAAATTAAAAAAGGAGTCAAATGTGATTAAACACGCCTTATAATACAGAAGAATCATAGATGAGATCAGTTATTTCTCATGGACGTCAAAAACCAAAGTGTCATGTGTGTCTCGGGTGTTTCTCCTGAGAAAATGTATCACAGATGTGTGTGTCATAAGAGTTTGAGAAGAGATGTCAAAGATGTGTCAAACCGAGCTCACATTTGTCTTGTCTGCAATCAAAAGTCAAAGATCTCAATATCAACTCAAATATTCACTTATAATAATAAATAATCACATTTTCTTAATTCAAGATAATTTTGCCACTACAATCAACATTCATTTACACCTCCAGACTCTTCATTGAGTGTCTTTTTATTTCTCCTTAGCGATTTTATAGGAGTTGATATTTTAAAGTCCCAGTGAAATTAAAAATGACATGAAAACATTGCAGCTTTTATTGTAAATAGTTGATCAATGTGGCTCATTCTCTTTTTTTTAATTCGTGTGGCCTCACGATCTTCAGTTAAAATCTGAAAATACACTCTCTATCTTACATGACGTATATTAGACAGCTTGGGCGGAGCATCCGGTAACTCCTCCCCTTAAACTGTATGCAATGGCTGTTTTTATACATCCAATCAAATTGGAGAGAAAGACGAACGATTTCTCATTCGAAATTCAATTTTCCTTGGAAATACGATCGCAACTTCCTGTTAATGGGGTCTTTAACCGGACTGATAACTTATCTTCTCAGAACACAAAAATAAATGTTCATCTGATTTACTTTTGACATTGATTCACTTTTCTTGACGTTGTCTTAAAGGGACAGTTCACCCAAAACAAAAAAGTTCAAGTTTTCCAGTACAAATATCTAAACATTCTTAAATCTAGAAACAAAATTATAGATTCAAAGTCTTGTTTTCTATACATAATATGGGCAGTTGACCAATATACCATACACGTGTTCTATAGTGTGAAACCAACATTTTAGAAAATAATAAAAAATATGAATAATTCATTTCTTGTTTACATTTGTTAAAAATATACGTATAACACAAAAAATTCATTGTTTTTATACCTTTTTGCTGTCCCACATAGGACACGTCTACTGTATATTTGTCAACTACCATACTCCTTTAACAAAAAAACACCAGCCAGTAAGAAAAACCCTGAATTAATCAATTATAATTACACCAAAGTGTATTTTTCTTACCCAAGTGAAAGATAATAAATATAAATTCTTGACCAGACTTAAAATCTAAACTAATTAATATTTTTAATATTATATTTTTTGCTTCTGATGTAAATGTATCTTGACTTGAGAATATTTCGATATTTAATGGACGAAATATATAAATACATGTACTGAGAACTAAAGAAATGTTGTGAAGAGAGCGTAAAGCTCTTCGCTTGCTGAATTCAGACACACGTTACATCAGATGTTGTAAATGAAATGAAGAACACCAGAAGACAGCAGCAGGAGTAGATAATTAAAGTCTCATCTTTATTACAACCAACATGTACATCATAATCCAAGAAAATCGTCTGGAAAAGTGGAATCCAGCTAAACGTGATGCTGTTCATCAGCGCTGGAAGATGTTCCAGCCGTCCACATCCATTATTCACAGCGTTTGACTCACGGTGAGGATGAGAGCGACAGACAGAGAGTCACAGTTGTGAGGGAAAATTGTAAACACTCCAGTGCTCGTGCACCAAAAATAGTGCATGTGTGGGAGAAATATCCTGATGTTCTGCTCCAGAACAAACCTGCAAACACTGACACGTGTGATTCAGACCTCTTCTCCTCCTCTAAAAGAACTCTGAGACTCATCTGAGGAACACCAGCAGAAGGATTTCTGGTTCACAAAAACATTAATCTGTGGTTCTCGTGTAAATATATCAAACATACACAGATATTCAAACGGCTCGTGTTTTGTAAACGGCGTCCGTCGTGAACCCGCTGGTTTGCACCAGAAATCTTCAATAAATGGGGTTTATGCACGAGGGACGATGATGTACTTCCGCTAAAACCATCACTTCCGTTCTCATCGCACTGACGGGATGCGTAAAGCACGATGTGTTTAGTGAGAAAACTTTCAAATTCCGATCTGAGATTTTAGTGGAAAGTACGTCATCGAACTGTGTGCACAGACCCCGTTTGCACGGTGCGACAAAACAAACAGTTCAGTGCATCGTCTGCATCGAGAGTTTGACCACTACCAACGTTTCTTGCCGTGACATCAATCGTGAAGAGCACAAGAAAAATAGCTTGAAAAAGACTCCGGTTATAGTGCAAGAACCCACATGCATCACCGCGCACGTTCCGCTGCCCGATCTCCGGCGTGACCCTGCACACCCGATCGCCCCAACTCAGCTAGCGGCAGACAGAGGGAATTTCAGATCTTGTGCAAAAGTTGCGAATCAAATGACGATCTTGCCGTTAGCACCACCGTAAGTACTCCATAATGTAAACAACTTTTCAAAGAAAACACCGGGCTTGCACCAAATGAAATTCACTTTGTCTGGTGTCGGCAAGTGATGTTGTATTGCTGTCTCTCTTTAGTAAAACACTCACAATGCAAAACAAGATACGTAACATGAACAACTGAATGAAAACATCCTATCTACAGTAAACCTCAAATTCAGGAGGTAGCTTTGTGTTTAGTGCGGCCGGTCGAACACACACAAACACGCACGCGCGCGTCATCCGAACGCTCCGCTATACAGTCGTGACGGTGAGCAATGACCTGGGCAGCTGCAGGGCGTCCTCGCTCGTGGCCAGACGCGTTCCGTGGGTCAGGAGTTCCTCCACCGTGGTCCAGTCATCAAGCAGCTTGCGGTCCCTAAGTCGACTCAGTTTCCTCTGGCTCAGCTCCAGAACGGTGTTGTAGCTATGGGGGTTAGCTCCTCTCGTGACGTCGGGCCCCTGCAGCGCACCCACTCCGCCCCTCGCATGCTGCTGGCGCTGTTTCTGCAGCATGTGTTCGCGGCGCTCGGTGCGGCTCCAGTAACGGCCCATCCTGACCTCACTCTCCTCGTCCGTGCTCATGCCGCTGCGCTCGTCTGCCAGCCGGGACGCTCTGTCCCGCAGCATCTGGTTTCGCAGCGCACGCATGCTGGCGACGGGCATTTTCCGGGCGGGTGCGGGGCCCTCTAAAGTGCTGTAGAGGCCGCCCCCCGTGCTCGAGCGATTGGCGGGTTTGGGCCAGGTGTCGTTGGCGTCCTGACTGGGCGTGTGACTCAGGGTGTGGAATCGGCCCTCTTCCAGTCGGACGCGCGGTAACCCAAAGCTGTGCTCCAGATGAGGTACAGTTGACGCCAGGATTCTGTCATGGAGTTCCGGAGGCAGAGCGCAGCGGTGGTCGTCTACTGGAGAGATGATGAGAGTTGGTTGACTCACCGCGTGTGCCGGGTGCGCGACAGGCTGTACCAGGTGACCCGTGTCCGGTTCTTCAGGTAAATCCATCGGTGGGTCGACTTGGTGGCCACAGTGATGCAGCGTAGCGCTGCAGTAGTTGGGAGACGCCGGGTGGCTCGCCCGTCTGCGATACTCCATTGGCACAGGACGATGATGCAACGTCCTGCTTCTTCTCAACATCCCAGCAGAGTTCGGGTGCACCAGCGCCCTCCGCTGACCGGACGGGGTGCTGCACGTGGAGTGCGCGGCAGGATTGAACAACGAGCCGCTGCTGGAGCTGTGCCGGTTCAGACACGGACGCTCGGCCTCGCAGTACTGCACGGACGACAAGCGGGACAGACCGGGTTCCATGTACACGTCTTGAGGCTGGACCGTCAGAGCCTCCGGGATGGCTTCCAGCTCGCGGTGCTTGATCTGACTGTCCCGCCGCTCGCGGGAGCACGCCTCGCCCTGGTGATGCATGCGAGCGTTGTAGTGGCGCATGCGTTTCTCCAGCAGCCGCTGGAAGCGCAGGAACTCGCCGGTGCTGACGCTGTAGAACCCCGAGTCGCTCAGTTCGGACGAGATGAAGGACTCTGACGAGGGCGAGTGTCCGCCGGCACGTGCGCGGCATTCCTCAAGCCCCTCCTCCGTCTCCACCCCTGACAGCTCGCCCTGATGGAAACTGCCGTCCGTCCAGCCCAGGCCGCTGTCCAGCTCGTGATGAAGAGGAAGATAACCCAGCGGTTTCTCTGTGGTGTACTCCTCATCGTCGGTCTGTCACAAACACACACAAACATGCGCGATGAACAAAATGATTTACGAAATATTTCCATGGAGCTGCTCAGGGGCGGAGAGCGCTTCACAATCTTCACAGTATTTATGATCGCCAGTTGCCTGGTAACACACAACTTACATAATGTCTGACTCCTCGCCTCTCAGGCGCTGATGGGTGAAGATGCTTTAGAGAATCACAAGATCACGCCGCGTCGACGGCAACAGGTTCATGCATTCATCCCCTCACAATCGTCTGATAATGATTCACTGTCTATAAATAAGTCCTGCTGGTGTTTTAAAGGTGTTGGAATGCTCACCTGACTCTGGAAGCTTCGGGGTTCCTCCAGGTTTGTGCTGCAGCAGCGGATCAGACAGTTTTGAGCCGGAGACGATCCGCTGGAGTACTCAGAGTCCTGTAATCATCACACTACACAACATCACACACTCCATCTGATGACAGTACACAAGAAGAACTTTAGCTATTAACTGAAGCACTGTGATGATATATTTACACACATTACCTCTAAT
>CM017906.1:247148-292374 GCA_008369825.1 Triplophysa tibetana | reverse complement strand
CACACACAAACTCTCTATTTCTCTCTCTCTCTACTTTATTGGCATGGTTGCATGTTCTTACAATATAGCCAAAGCATAGAACATATAAGAAAAGACGTACATAAGTACACACATTAGAGTCAAGTTAAAATAAGGATCTTAGTAAGAGATATAAAAGTACACACACACACTGAGGAAACCCCGACGCCGCTGTTTTTCCTTCTCGCTCGTCATTCACTGACGTCACGGCAGTTCAGCCAATCAGAGACTGTTGTTGGGGTAGAACTGACGGAACACAAGTGCGTGTGTTTGTGTTGTAGTAAAAGAAGCACACACTGTCCGTTTCTACACTTAAACACACGTCACAGCAACATTTTGATAAACGTTCACGCAAATGTTTAACACAGAATCAAATCTGATTTAAAGATCAATTTGAAGAGCATTAACTCAAGAAAAAAATAAAAACACAACACACAACACGCGCGTTTAGTTTGCAAGAAAATGTCTTCAGTCAGTGAGGAAACTCCATTTTGTTTTTCATAACGCAAAAAAGTTTTAGATTTGTTATGTTGTTTGTCGTGTAGGATGCGTCCTCATTTATATACATTTGTGTTATTTACTGTGGTCTTGTTACGGTAAACAATGTTACGTTTCCACTGACTTCAGATCAGCATCGATCAGCGTTGAACAAGAGCTCCGTCTGCTGATGAACTCTGACCCCTGCAGGCAACACGGCAGAACTGCAGATGAACTCTGACGCCTGTAGGCCACACGGCAGAACTGAAGATGAACTCTGACCCCTGCAGGTCTGAGTTTAACATTAGTTTGATGAACAGACACATTTATTTTTCTTTTATGGACGATGATGATTAGACGCAGACAAACACATTTATAAACAAATATATTTTATTATGAACACTACAAACTACAAACATTCTGAGGTGTTTGTGATGTGGTCACTGATCTGAGGTCAGCCCGCTCTGCTGGATCGCTGCTGTTGCCATGGTGATCGCCTCCTCTAACGTCTGCTGATCTTCTAACTGCACAAACACACACACACACTGTTGAACCAGTTGACACACACACACGTATGTTGAGTGAGTGAGTGAGTGAGTGAGTGAGTGAGCGAGCGAGTAAGTGAGTGACCTGTACTGCGATCTGTGTGCCGTTCTCTGTGTCCAACAGTGCCACCTGCTGATACGCCTTCACCTCCGTCATGATGCCGTCTGATGTTACTATGGCAACCTGTGGGAGGAACACAGCGTGAGTGACCCGAGCACATACAACCGCGCAGCACCAGCCGTCCCATAATACCCACCGGCTGCAGCTCTTTGCCATCTGTAACCATGGTGACATGCGGATGTCCAGCGCTGGTTGTTCCGTCCTGCGTTACCATGGCGACGGCTGTGCCGAGCACCTGCGGCAGATGGATTCACCCGTCACACACACACACTTAAAGCTTGTGAGAACTGAGAGACGGACACACACCTGTGAGGTGGGGATGCAGCCTGTTTCCATGGTAACCTTGACATGGGTTTCCTGCTCAGCAGCGGCCTGCGGTGAGCTGTCGAACACGTCTGCGTCTACACACACACACACACAGATGATGAGTGAGATGCTTGTATTTTGTATTATTATTATGGTCTGGCCGTGAGAGAGGCGTCTCACCGTCACCGGCCGTGTTGAAGTCTCCGTGTGTTGTGCGTCTGTGCATGGCCAGTGTAGACGTCTGTCTGTATGTCTTCCCGCAGTGACTGCATGTGTACGGCTTACAGTGTGTGTGCACCACGTGATGTTTGTAAAGACTGGAGTACTCCGTAAAACTCTTCCCACAGCCCGGGACTGTACACACATACGGCTTCTCTCCTGACGCACAACACACACAACACCATCATGACATGAGGAAACACAAAACTCAATCAGTTACACTCTGTGTGTGAGTGTGGTACGGATTCATTGTGTGTTATAGTCATGATTGTGTGTGTATTTGTTTTGAGTGTGTGTATTATATGTATGATTTTGTGTGTGTGTGTGTTATTTGTGCTTGCTTGTTTGAGTGTGTGTCTGTCAATATATATATGTGTGTGTGTGTTATTTATGCTTGTCTGTGTGTGTATTATATGTGTCTGTTACATTTATGATTGTGTGTGTATTATCTGTATGATTTTGTGTTTGTGTGTGTTATTTGTGCTTGCTTGTTTGAGTGTGTGTCTGTCAATATATATATATATGTGTGTGTGTTATTTATGCTTGTCTGAATGTGTGTGTTATTTATGCTTGTGTGTGTCTGTTACATTTATGATTGTGTGTGTGTTATTTATGCTTGTTTGTGTGTGTATTACATGTGTGTGATAGATATATGATTGTGTGTGTTATATGTGTGTTAGCTATATGATTGTGTGTATGTGTGTGTTATATTTAGCTGTGTGTGTATTTACATGTGTGTGTGTGTTAGATATATGGTTGTGTGATTGTGTGTGTTATTTGTGTGTTAGATATATGATTGTTTTATATGTGTGTTTGATATATGATTGTGTGTATGTGTGTTTTATATTCAGCTGTGTGTATGCACACGTGTGTGTGTGTTACATTTATGATTGTGTGTATGTGCGTGTTATATTCAGCTGATTGTGTATGCACACATGTGTGTGTGTTACCTGTGTGTATCCTCATGTGGTTCTTGTAGTTGGTGGCGCTGGCGAAGGCTCGTCCACAGGTGGTCTCAGGACACATGTAGGGTCTCTCACCCGTGTGTGTGCGTGTGTGAACTTTACGAATGTTTGATGTTGTGAAGGATCGACCGCAGCCCTCAAACGGACACTTGAAGGGTTTCTCACCTGACACACACAACACAACAGTCACTCCTCCCCTCAGTGTGTGTGTGTGTGTGTGTGTGTGTGTGTACCTGTGTGTGTGCGCAGGTGTTTCTGCAGGTCTCCAGAGGTCTTGAAGGCTTTGTAACACATGTCTTCAGGACACTTGTATGGTTTTTCTCCAGTGTGTGTCCTTGCGTGACTCTTCAGACCGTAACCTGTAGCGAACGCTTTACTGCAGGAGGAAACCTCACACCTGTACGGCCGGTCACCTGTGTGAGAGCGCTCGTGCACCTGGAGTCAACACACAACAGCTTTAGTGCTCGATGAGCGACAGCAGCTCGGCATCATGGGATGTGTGTGTACCTTCAGATGATGTGCTGTTGTGTAGTGACGATCGCAGTCTGTGTGAGCGCAACGGAAACTTTTCTCAGCGACCTGATGAGCTTTACTGGAGCTCCACACCATCACCTGAACACACACACACACATGTTATAAACACACACACATGTTATAAACACACACACCCACATGTTATAAACACACACGCATGTTATAAACACACACACACATGTTATAAACACACACACACACATGCTATAAACACACACACATGTTATAAACACACACATGTTATAAACACACACACACATGTTATAAACACACACAAATGTTATAAACACACACACATACAACAAACACACACACATGTTATAAACACACATTTAACAAACACACACACATGTTATAAACACACATTTAACAAACACACACATGTTATAAATACACATACATGTTATTAACACACACATGTTATAAACACACACACACATAAAACACACACACACACACATATAACAAACACACAGACACATGTAATAAACACAGACACACATAAAACAAACACACACACACACACACACACACATGTTATAAACAAACACACACCACACATATAACAAACACACAGACACACACACATATAACAAACACACAGACAAACACACACATGTAATAAACACACATAAAACAAACACACACACACATGTTATAAACACACACATATAACAAACACACAGACACACACACACACATCTAATAAACAAACATACACACATGTATGTGTTATGAATGCTGGTGTGTGTGTCCGTCAGTACCTGTATGGCTGTCTGCCCTGTTGTGTCTCTGTCCTCTGCGTTGTCCTCGATCTCGACCTCTGACCTCATCATCTGTGTGTGACATCATCACATCAAACATCAGTAACACACGTCACCGTCGCCGTGTCAGCGTGTATGACATCATACCGTATCGCTGTAGTTCTCCAGAGAGGACGGATGATGGATGTATGCGGTGCTGCCGTCCTCCAGCTGAACGGCCTCCACTGCGCTGGGGTCATAACCCTCTGTCACACGCAGAGGTCAGAGGTCAAACACGTGTAACACACAGTGAGAGTCATGACTGTGCGTGTAGAAAGCGACACCTTTAGGTGTGTGATGAATGAACGCAGTCGATCCGTCCTCCAACTGCACCGCCTGACCGTCCTCGAACGCCAGCGACTCTACTGAACACACACACATCAGTGTTAAACACACTCTGTCACCTGACGGGAGGTCAGAGGTCACACGTACCTTTCTCTTGAAGTGTGATGTGTTGTATGAACGCTGTGGATCCGTCCTCCAGTTCAACAGTGTTTCCCTCCAGGACACTCCCATCTGACACACAACAGCCAATCACAACACTTCAACACTAATGTAATGTTGTGAGGTTCAGATGTTGTGTAGGAGTGTAAATCTCACCGATGACGTTCTGCTGGAGGAACGCCGTCGACCCGTCAGACAGAGTCACGGCCTGAACACCCAAACCCTCCATAACACTAAAACAAACATTGTGTGTGTTTGTGTGTGATATATTTAATACAAGAACTGAACTTCTGTTGTGGGTCACAGACACAAGTCACGTGTGTTCATGTTTCATCTGCACTAATAAATGACACAAAAGTCCTGTGGTGTTATTTGGAAATATACCTTAGCAACAGCAGGGTGTTGTTTAATAAAACAAGTGCACATGATGGGATATTAATATGATCATACACTACATCTCAATACTATAACACAAGCACAGTAGTTTAGTGAGGAAGTGTAAAATACGGACACGCGCAGCGCCGCAGGCCTCGTGTCACACACACACACACTCGTTTAAACAAACACTTATACACAAACATATAAAAACACACGCGCGCATCATTATAAAGTGTAATGACACGCGTGTGTGTTTGTCCTCCACTATCCCATCATTCACTCGTGCAGCAGCAGCGCAGTCTGGGATACTCACCGCCACCAACAGCCCGACGCGCGCGCACGCAGCAGATCTGCGCAGACGACTGCTTTGACTGTAGAGACTGACTCGGCCTGTAGGCGTCGCTTCGCGGCTCAATGTGAGTCTCTGTCCCATTTTAATGTTGCATTAGAGATTAATAAAAGTGACAAAAGCACCGTAATTATACAATATCAACAAAGAATTGCCATATACATCTTGATTTTTATTTTAAAACTATTTAGATATAGAAAGACATAATGAAAAAACTTTTGTATATTTTGTAATATTATTTAATTGGCGTTATTGTCTCTGTACTAATACTGAGCGATTATCACCATGTCATGTTTAGTGTTTTTTTTTGTGTGTTTCATGTTTTTTTATTATCATTTTATTAATTTCTAAGAAACACTTAGATCGACAAATTATAATAAACCTGGTAACTGCAAAACGTGAGTCCTCGGAGTTAAAGAACTCTCTTTCTTAGAAACTTTATATAAACTAGTTTATTTACCCAAATGAACGAGTAAAAAATGTATAGTTAAGCTGTAGTCTGTTTATAACCGTAGCAGTTTGTGTCTCATAAATATAAGAACAAATGCGAACACAAATAATACATATTTAATTATTTGAATATTTAATGCGGAATGTAATAACAATGTATGTGAGCCACTGCGCGCCCCCTGCTGTCCGCATCAGACTTTACCTCAAATAAAGAGCCGCAGTTCCAGGGTGCACGCGCTTCCCTTGACCCGGACGCAGAAGTGAGCATCACTGTCGCATGCGCGAAAGTGCGTCTACTTCCGGCCGAAACAATATACGGCAGTTTTAAAAAAAGTATTTTGACACAACTCGTTCCATACCGGAAATATTTTTTAATAAACTCGTTATTGAAAATTGCACTCAACATCAAAAGACATTAAACAAATTACAATTTGTAATGGTTTGGAGAAATGTACTGAGTGAGGGATAGACTACACTACCCTTTTAAGAGCGGAAAATAGTATTTTTTTAATTAATTTTGATACTTTTTTATTTTATTTTTTAATACGAATGAAAATACAATATAAAAAATAATCTGTCATGAGTGAGAAATATTTTTTAGTTATAAAAAATGTTTTTTTATAAACAGAAAAACTAATATAAAATATGTTTTATTAGTGATTCTCTTTTTTTGGCAAAACATGTCACGGTTAATATGTGGCACAAATTGTTACCCCAATTGAATAATTTAAAAATCTAACAAAATAGTTTATATTTGTTAGACACCATTTAGTAAAGTGTGTGTTTTATTTTTAAGTTATGCTGTATGTGGGTCAATGACAAATAAGATTTTCAAGAAGAAAAAAAATAAATTTTAAGCAAAACAGTTTGAAAATGCATTTTTATGTCCAAAAAAATGTATTGTGTTGATTTATATTGGTTTTACAGCATTTTAGGGAGCATAAATTCATTATTAAACAAGATTTCTGATTTTACCATCCAGAAAATGTCAGGTGGTGCGACCATATATTAATTTAAAATAATATACATTTAATGTACTTAGCACCACTGAGACTTGTAAATATGAATCATTGTAGTGTCTAAAATGCATGTCACATGGTAAATTCCCTTTCTATTTCTTTATTTATTGACCTTTTATTCCAAATCATATAAATGGCTGCTTTTCTGTGCGTTCAAACACCCATTTTTCCATAAGGACTTTTTATGTTTTGTTTTTAACTGTAAAAATGATTTGTATATGTTATATAAAGGTTGACATTTATATTTCTTACTTCATTTTGCAATTGCAGTGGGAATTGATGCATTTAAATGTAAATTTGCTGGTTGCACCACCTGACCATGACCGGTCCCACCACCTGACATTGTGATCAATAATGATTGATATTCACAAAATAAAAAGAAAGATATGTCAATGAATTTTATTCAGGTTTCAATTGGCTTTTTTATTTGAATCCTCTGACCAATTTATACTCTCTCAATAATATAATTAAATTTAATTAACAAGAAAGTGCAAAACAATACTGCATGTTATGATAACATTTGATAATCGTTTCTTTAAAAATATAAATTTGAAACCTCAAGGAACACATTTAATAAATGAGAACATCTTTTATATGAATCAGTAAATTAGTGCAAATATTGGGCCCAGAAACATTAAGGGCAGAATTCAATCTACTGTTCAATAGATTCAGTAGTAACAGTAAGTCAAGATAAAGAACAACTCTTTTCAAATATAATTCAAAATCATGCTTTCAGAAAGCACATGCAATGTACAACATAACTATCTCTATAAAAGATACATGGTTTCAGACCTCATCTATTTTTATTAAATGAAAATATATGGGACATACATGTGAAACTCAAAAAATTTGAGTATCGTGCAAAAGTTCATTTATTTTAGTAATTCAAGTTAAAAAGTGAAACTAATATATTACATAGACTCATTACATGCAAAGTGAGATATTTCAAGCTATGAAAACCTTTTCACAATATTCTAATTTTGAATTTGGGGTTTTCTTAAGCTGTAACCCATAATTATCAAAATTATAACAAAGGCTTGAAATATCTTGCTTTGCATGTAATGAGTCTATATAATATATTAGTTTCACCTTTTAAATTGAATTACTGAAATAAATTAACTATTGCATGATATTACATTTTTTTGAGTTTCACCTGTACTATATCATTTGTAAAATAAATTATTTTAGTTTAAATATTTAATAGAATGGGTAATGGTTTGTTAATCATTTGAATTCATTACTAATAACAGTGCTTTTCTGTAATGCTGTATGACACTGCTATCAAGTATGTATTATTAACATGTAATAACTGTAATTACCACAAAAAATATAACAGAACACCATATTAACTTAAGTTGTAATGTATCTAGATATACATAATGAACACAATTCCTTGCTTTTCTATTGGCCCTTGAAACTGGATCACCTTTTAAATGAGCTCTATGTCGTGCTGTTTTCTCCTTGCTTGATAATGGCATCTACAAAAACAAATACAAATAGATTAATTTAAAGATGCAATTGTTTTAGCATCAATGTTGATTATACAGTCCTATATTCTTGAAGAATAGGACTTTAAGATGGACAATGTGCTCTTTAAGTTGTCACTCAAACCATAATAAAATAAACAAATATATATATATATGTAGATTGCACCTTTAAACAACTTAAAAGCTTTATATATTTATTAAAATGTATTTAATATTTTCAAAAACATGAATTAACATGATTTTTTTTAGTTGGTTTAACTGTAACTCTGGTCGCGACACCTGACATATTGGTCGCACCACCTGACGTTTCAAACTCAATTCAAAACTAAGAGGCATTAACTTGGACGCCTATACAAATGTTTGACCATGTGCTCAAGGTTATACATACATTTTTTAAATCAAATACATATTTTAAGAATAACAACACATTTTCAAAGTTTTCCAGGGGTCATACCACCTGACATGATAAGTTGAATCAACCTCATCATTACTCAAAAATGTCAAATTATCTAAAATTTATGGGAGGGTGACTAACCTTGTTACTGCTTCAAAGGGTCCTCTGGAGTCTTCTGTGTGATGTCATACGCTGTCACATGGTTTTATGCAAGGACCATTGCATAAAATTGCATGTTTATGTCGGTCACTCTCCATGACATTAGTAGAAGTACATTTTTCGGACAAAAGTTTTTTAAGTAATAGATTAGTTTTGAAATAGGACCGATACACTATTTTCCCTCATTTATAAGGAATTTAACATAAAATCATGCCAAAATATTTGATTAAGAATTTTATTGAGAGAATTAACATTTATTTCTCAGTTTTGTTCTCTGTTTGCATGTTCGGACGGTCGCACCACCTGACATTTTTGGTCTTTCAAACGCCAAAACTCAAAAAATCTATTGAATTTCATTAAAATGAAAAGGGTTTCCTATAAAGGACATATTGTAGATCCATTTGATACATGACATGTATTTATTCAAATTCTTTTTAGGAAAATAACGAACTTGGACACAAAAAATACACGTCATGTCATTGACCCATATATATTAGCGTACTTTAACAAATGTCTGTATTTATGAAACACGCAGAATTTTCTGAATTCATTCAATTTATACATTTGCTCCTTCTCTTCTTAAATCACTCACTCACTCACTCACTCACTCACTGAGTGACTAAGGGAGGCAGGGATGAAGGGAGGTATACGGAGTGAGTGAATGAATGAGTTTAGAAGAGAAGGAGCAAATGTATAAATTAAATAAATTGAATGAATTTAGAAAATTCTGTGTGTTTCTTAATACAGACATTTCCTAAAGAACGCTTAATTATGTACAGCATAACTTAAAAATAAAACACACACTTTACTAAATGGTGTCTTACAAATGTAAACTATCAAGTTAGATTTCTTTAAATTATTCAATAGGGGTAACAATTTGTGCCACATATTAACCGTGACATATTTTGCTAAAAAAGGAGAATCACTAATAAAACTATTGTATATTCGTTTTTCTATATATAAAAAAACATTTTATAAAAAAAAAAATTCTCACTCATGACACATATCATTTTTTTATATTATATTTTAATAATAACGCATTTATAAAAAAATTATGTCCGGTATGGAACGAGTTGTGTCAAACTACTTTTTTTTTTAAACCGCCGTAAATTGTTTCGGCCAGAAGTAGACGCACTTTCGCGCATGCGCGGAACAAATCGTGTTTCCGGGACGTATTGGGTAGCGAAAAGCACTTCTTACTAACATTACACTATAAAACTTAAAATTTGGCGTATAATTTACCGTCGTTTTGTTTAAATTGACTATTTATTATTTAAAAATATTTCACAACTTATTTTCAAAATAATTTAATTAACGTCAGTGTCCCTCTTGTATTTCTTCCACAGCAATAAAAAAATATAAAATCCTATCCGAGGCCATTCACGGATTTTACCACAATATTCCAAGTCTATTCAAGTTTTAATTAAATATTACATTATGATTATATTTCTAGTTTCTAAATAAAAATTGATTAAAGGCTCAGTTATAAACAAAACACAAACATTTGATGTCCCGTCAACTTTAGGTTTACTGTGTAAATGATGCACTAAAACATAAATCTCTGAATCAGATTAGTTATCACATAAACATCTTATTCTTATTATTTACACAGAGAATAAACATCATTTATTTAAAGTGTCACTGACAGACCATCAGAACAGTCCCATCGCCACACGCTGTGTGATGTCATCACATTTAACAGTCTCTGATTGGTGGAGAGGGAAAACGGCACCTAACTTGCCAAACGTGTGACACTCAACAAGAGTTCCATCAGGATGTGACATCATCAGCTGATGACAAACATTTAAAGTGCTTTGATTGGCTGATTTGCAGGAGCGTCAAAGAATTTGAATTATTTGCAAATTAAATGTCAATTTTATCTTTGGCGTCACAATGATGCTAATTTGGGGGAGGAATATGATGTGAAAACTTAACCCTCATTCAAAATATCAGTCTTGTCGTCTGGTTTCAGGGTGAAAATTGTTAAAATGATAGTTTTGGTGAGCTCCACACACACGCCTGTCACTAAACTGAAAAATAATATCACGTCTATATCATCATGTCTGAGCCTGTAAATGAAAAAAGAAAGACGAATCTAAACAAGCGATGTGCCGAAATCTTTCTCTCAGCGGACCTGAGAGGAGCAGCGTCTCATTGCAGAAACACTTCGTCTTGAGTTCTCAGTCTCCAGATCTCCGTCAGGAAGTGACATCATGAGACTCGCACAGAATCAAGCTCATTGGCGCGCAGCAGTTCATGTGAGCTCTACACGTGAGCTCTCAGTGCACTGGACCGTCACACACGACCTCCTGACCTCCGCTCGGGAACAGCTCCAGGATCCAGTAGTGCGGATCAGCGTAGACTGCAGACACGCGGGACGAGTTTGAATGAATCACGTGACGACATAACATCGGCCAATCAGAATTGAGTGCTCAGTGTGTGTGCGTTCTCACCCATGTCTCCCGGCTCCAGCCACAGGTTGAAGGATCTGCAGTGTTTTTGGCATCTCTGGACAGGACGGACAAGAACGGCCGGAGAACCTTCAGCAACCACCAGCCAACCAATCACCTGCTGACTCTACAGCACAACAACACACATGAGTACAGTGTTACACAACCCATCATCTGCTGACTCTACAAAACACATGTGACTCTAGAGAAACACACACACATTGACCCTGCTGTGAGATCTTGTGTTGTCGGTGAGCTGACAGCGCTGAACTGTAGTTCCTGTGTTATCCAGCAGGGGGCAGAGCTCAGGGTCAGGAAACAGCCACTGGAGAAGCGTCTCTCTGTGACTGGACGAGAAACTCCTGAGAGAGAAGAGAGAAAGGGGTGAGAGAGAGAGAGAAAGAGAGAGGAGAAAGAGAGAGAGAAAGAGTGGAGAGAGAGAGAGAGGGGTGAGAGAGAGGAGAGTGAGTGAGAGAGAGGAGAGTGAGAGAGAGGTAGAGAGAGAGAGAGGAGAGTGAGAGAGAGAGAGAGTGAGAGAGAGAGAGAGAGAGGAGAGAGAGGAGAGTGGAGTGGAGAGAGAGAGAGAGAGAGAAGAGAGAGAGAGAGGAGAGAGAGGAGAGTGGAGTGGAGAGAGAGAGAGACAGAGAGAGAGAGAGAGGAGAGTGGAGTGGAGAGAGAGAGAGAGAGAGAGGTTTACAGTAAGAGCAGGAGTATGTTGTGTGTCATGTGAGTGTGAGACAGGGGTTAAAACATTACCAGATCAGAGTGAAGTTTGCAGGAGTTTGTGTGTTTGTCTCCGTCTGAGAAACCCTTGAGAACTGATCGAGCTGAGCAACACGCTGAGACACAAACTCTCCACCCTGAACACACACACACTCACAACATCAACGACCATCGTGACAAACACACACGTGTGTTACGCAGCTTGTTTGTGTACCTTCAGCAGTATGGGTTGTGTGTCTCTGTGCATCGCCGCAGACTCGCTCAACATGACTTCCAGCACCGCAGTCACATCTGCGCAGGCGGAGCAGTTGACATGAGCCGTCTGCAGAGCGCCTACCGCCCAGCGCTCATGGAATTCTGCATCACATGTCACGCGTGTTCAGATAAGACAGAGATAAGAGTGTTTCACAGCGTGTGCGGCACCTCACCGTGCAGGTTGTATTTTCCGGCGATGGGCAGCGACAGCAGACGGATGTGTCTCAGCGGGGACGACCGGTTGTGTCGCAGGGCCCTCAGGTGCTCCGGGGCGGGCGGGCTGTGGGGGTACGTGAGCGCCAGGACGGCCATCAACAGAACCCCGACGGCAACTAAAAACTGAAGTCAAATATCCAGGTTAAAGTGACGGGTCACTGCGGGTCACTGGCACTGAATGATGTCACTGTACCTTGAGGGCGGCTCTGAGGATGGGGAACTGCGGTGGATCCCTGCGAGGTTCATTCGTCTCTAAAACCTGTTTGATGAACTTCTCGATCTCTCTCTCGGACATCCCATAACGATAACCCGACTGCCGCAGTATATCAATGCTCTCTGATAGCTTATCATAGATGCAGGGTTCACTCAGAGAGGAGCCCATCGTGTGTGTGTGTGTGTGTGTGTGCGCGTGCGTGTCTGTCAGCAGTCAGCCCCTCATCATCATCACCCTCATCATTACACAATGACAGGTGTGTGTGTGTGTGTGTGTGTCTGAATGAGCTGTTATATGTTTTGTGTGTGATGTCTGACGTATGTGTGTTTGTGTTGTTTATATGTTTATACGCTTTCTATCCCAAATCCCGCGAAAACGCGTTCGTCTTCATGATCGACGAGACCTGAAAGACATTTTCAGATGAAATATAAAAGTATTATTGATCGATCATATTCACAATCTATAACTATTACTCAAGCACCCGCTGTGTTTACAATCAAATTAGCATTTCGAGCTAAAACAGTCAAAAGTGCGACTTGTATCAACGTGAATGTACATAAACACTCGTGTGTAAACATATATTATTCTCTTACTGTCTCGTCCGGGTAGTTTTTCAAGACTGTAGGATGATTTTCAGATATTTTGAGAGAAACTTTCCTCACACGTTCGTGCTAACTGTACTGGCGCTGTCTGAGACTCGCGACCAGTCATCTGCTGATTCACGGCGGTAGATTCGACGTTTAACTAAAAATGTACATTGATAAATTAGATCATTCTAATTCGCGTTTAAGTGCACATTACTATCATTAAGACCAATGACGTTTTATGGTTTATTTGTACAAATATGTATTTGGTATTCTTTGAGAAAACAATTAAAAATGCCGTTCCCAATAATCAAATAGACTTTAACGATTTATTTTCCTTCATCTTTTAAACCATATTATTAACAATTAACCAAAAGAACGTCTAGCAACTGTTTAAAATTGTTTTTCTTTTCGGTGGAAAAATACATAAATGTATTTATATAAATACTTTTAACATGGAGACGAAAATACACGTCAATGCAAAGACAGCATCACATACAAAATAAATAAATAAGAACAACTGCCATTTTGTCATGAAAATAACATGTTCGCGTTTATACAGCAACATGTAAAATATATTTTGAATTTAAAATTGTATTTTTGTTTCTATTTAAAAAAAATATTTCATACAAGCAAACACATATATAATAAAATACTTAACAAAACTAAAACCCGAAGTGCGAATGGATAAATGACAGCCGATGACGTCACCGGCGTGTGTCTCTCCAGCAGGGGGCGCTTTGCGTGGAGCGCGCATGCTCGTGTCCCGCATTGTTTGGATCAGCTGTGCGTGGATGTGAAACCCCACCCAATGAGGAAGGACGAGCGGTGAAGAGCAGATCCGGAGGCCGACAGACAGCACGAAGCCGAAGATGATCGCGTTATTCAATAAACTCCTGGACTGGTTTAAAGCGCTCTTCTGGAAGGAGGAGATGGAGCTGACGCTCGTCGGACTGCAGTACTCGGGAAAAACCACATTCGTCAACGTCATCGCGGTAAACCAATGACTGTCTCTCTTTATTACTGCACGACAGTAGGCCTCGCGCGAGTGTGCCATCTTTATCTTTACGCACCGAGCGAATAACACGCGACATCATCTGAATGTAGAGCATCATTAGATCAGACACACTCGCACGCAGTGCATCAGATACAGCATCTTGAGATCAGACTGTGAATCAGGCACAATGTGTCAGTCACAGCATCGTCAGAATACAGAGAGCATCGTCAGATCACACACAGTGTATCAGAACCAGAATCGTGCAATCACACACAGTGTATCGAAGCGACACTGTTATTGACATCATGTTCATCATGACAGCTGTCAATCAAAGAAATAGTCATGATCAGCTGACCCAGTTTTGTAACCAATCGGCACCTGGTGTTCTATCCAGTCATAGGTGTGATGCAGTGGTTTAGGTGTGAATCACATCTTCACCTCCTGTGGGTTGTGGTTGTAAAACACACATTAACTGTCTGTCATCACTGAGAAACTGTACAGAAAGTGCTCATGTGTGTCTGTCTGTCTGCAGTCCGGTCAGTTCAGCGAGGACATGATCCCTACAGTGGGATTTAACATGCGGAAGATCACCAAAGGAAACGTCACGATTAAGGTAAGTGTGTATGTGTGTGTGTTACTGGAACACCGCATAAATCTGTGACACACTGGAAATTACATCATTTCTTCTGCGTCCTGGTGATGTTTCACACAAACCACATTGTTGACTGTGATCATTCAACCCTGTTACCAGAGTTATGATCATTCAACCCTGTCAGCGTTAATCAATAAATTCAACCCTGTTGCTGGAGTTACGATCGTTCAACAATGTTGCCGGTGTTATGTATGTTCAACCCTGTTACTGGAGTTATTTGTGAAGAAGAACCATCAATGGAACAATTTATAGCAAATGTTCATTTATCAATAATACACATTAACGTTTGATCACACGTCTGCTGCAGTCAATCAAAAGACTTCAACCCTGTTTCTATATTATTATTATTACATGGTTTTGGCATTTCGTGTTGAAATCACATAATTTTTTTAAACATGTCAAATTTCATGTCAAATGATCGTTCAACCCTGTTCTTGGAGTTATAAGGATCGTTCAACCCCGCTACTGGAGTTATGATCGTTCAATAATGTTACAGGACTTATGATCGTCCAACCCTGTTAGTGTAGATATTTGTGAAGAATAACCATCAATGGAACAATTTATAGCAAGCGTACATTTATCAATAATACACATTAATGTTTCATCACACGTCTGCTGTAGCCTATCAAAAGACTTCAACCCTGTTTCTATATTATTACATGGCTTTGGCATTTTGTGATATTTTTGGACAATATTGAAATCACACAATTTTTTTAAACGTCAAATTTCATGTCAAATGATCGTTCAACCATGTTCCTGGAGTTATGTTCTTTCAACCCTGTTAATGGAGTTATTTGTGAAGAATAACCATCAATGAAACAATTATAGCAAATGTACATTTATCGATAATACACATTAATGTTTCATCACACGTCTGCAGTAGCCAATCAAAAGACTTCAACCCTGTTTCCCTATTATTATTTTTTCGCCGCTTTGGCGTTTCGTGTTATTTTACGACAATATTGAAACTAAAAAAATTTTTTATGCATGTCAAATTTCGCAAACCCCATATTAAACAAATGGCTCATAAAATCTCAACCTGCTGAGGTAAACAAACATGATCTGTGGAACTGTACACTTGAGTGATTGACAAATGTGTGTGTTTGTAGTTGTGGGACATCGGAGGACAGCCGCGCTTCAGGAGCATGTGGGAGAGATACTGTCGTGGAGTCAGTGCTATAGTGTGAGTATCACTTAGGAAACTTATTAACACACTTCTTCCTCTCAGTGAAGAGATGAATATTAAACAGATGAATGTTCTTGTCTGTCAGGTATATGGTCGACGCTGCTGATCCAGAAAAGATCGAGGCGTCTAAAAACGAGCTGCACAACTTGTTAGATAAACCTCAGCTGCAGGGGATTCCTGTGAGTACACACATATTCCCAGAATTCCCTCTGTTTACGTCTCGCTGTTGTCAGTGCGTTTGAAGCGTTGACGCTGTTGACTCGCTCTGTTCTCTCCTGTCAGGTTCTTGTGTTGGGCAACAAGCGAGATCTGTGCGGATCTCTGGACGAGAAGGAGCTCATCGAGAGAATGTGAGTTCACCGTTTGGGTTCCTGTCGCGTTTTGTGTGTCTGTGATGTCGTGAGATGTTTAAGATGTGCGTCTGTGATGCGCAGGAACCTGTCGGCCATTCAGGACAGAGAGATCTGCTGTTACTCCATCTCCTGTAAGGAGAAGGACAACATCGGTGAGATCTTCATTCAGTCGTCGTTGTGTGTGTACCGTGTGTGTGTGCGTTTCTGACGGCGCTTGTGTGTCGCAGACATCACGCTACAGTGGCTGATCCAGCACTCGCGAACCAGGCGGAGCTGAGGATGAGGCGGCGGCGGTGTCTGATTGGAGGATCGGCATCATGTGATCGACTGTGTTGTAGACGCTCTTGATTTCTCTCTCTGTTCTTATAAACTAACAGATATCATTTACGCCGTCTGAAGGTTTACGTTCTGCTCCTGTGTTTTTTTTCTTCATGAAGTCACGTGACGTGGTTTTGCGTGTGTGCTCAGAGATCAGATCAGACGGTCGTGTTGTGGCACCAGCAGATGGCGCTCTCGTACAGTCAAACCCACCCCCTTTTTGTCTTGTACAGCTCTGACATCATCCTGTGACGTCAGCTGACGTGATGTCGACCTCACGTGATTTATTTGTTGTCGTTTGGTGGGTTCATAATTGACGGTGCGTCGAGTTTCCGGCGCACGTGCCACGGTCTTCTGTCCTCTCGAGAAACGATTACCGATCTAACGTCCATTTATTTATTACAGACAGCCGAGATCAACACATTAATTCTCCGGCTGACAGTCAGTGTTTCATCTGAACGACCTAGTTTTTGTTAACTTTGTTTTTCTTGCACGTGTTGATATCTTCAGCCTGAATCGTGCTTAACAAACGCTTGTCTGTTTAGATTATACATATGTACATGTACATGTTTTTTTTATTCATTTGTTGTTTTTTGGCATGTTTTTTACTGGTTTTCGTTGGCAGTGTGATCGTGTAAATAGAAAAGCCCTTCTGAACATTCTGGTGTTTGTCCCGTTGTGAGTTGCGTCCCATAATAATAATAATAATAATGATATTATAAAGAAAATCCCATCCGTATTCACAGCAATCTGAAGAAACGGATTGTGTGTGAGAGAGCGTGTGCGCGCGTGCGCGTGACTGTATTAGTGAGCATGAATCAGTCGTGTAGACTAGAATCATATTTACTTTTTAAAAGCACCGCAGTTTTTTTCTGTTGACTTTTTGCTACTCGTGATCATTTTATATCCATGTGGTTGTTTAACACACTTTCTACACTACACAATAATCTCTGTTTCAGTGCAAAGTGTCTGAAAGCGTCGCGAGCGTTCTGTCACGTGATCGATTATTTGTTCGTTTTTCAGCGATCATGTTTTTCTTTCTCATCGTGGCCAACATGTGTGAGTAGTTGGGAACGGGGTGACTTTCCCCTGCATGACTTATTCTGGGATGGAGCAAGTTGCCATAGTTACAGAGTAAAAACCGGAGCGGTTCTGTTCGTCCTTTTCTCAGAAAGAAACTTTTTAAAGCAGTCGACATAACATCATACACAATCTTTATATTCTCTCGTCCTGGCGGTGATAACTGTACATGTTGTTATTGTTATTACAGATTATTTAAAAATGAAAATAAACGATTTCCCTCTCAGATCGCCCGCTTTCTTTCTTTCTTGCCTTCAGCGTGTGTGACTGGTCCTCTCCGCTAGAGGCCGCTAGACACTAATATTTCATTCCGGAAGAAAAAATGAATTGAGTTCTTGAGAACTTGTGTGTTTTCTAGAGTCAATGTAGTGTTTGTCGGACCCCTCACCGGTGTTGGTTTTGGACCGGCGGCCCGGCTGCTTCTGCCTTTGTGTGTGTGTCATTCAGCTGCTGCTAGGATGTGAGAAGGTCGGAGTTCAGTGGTTGTCACGGAGACGACGGATGCGGGCCGCTGGGAATGAGATCCGGCTCATGACAGCAGATCCACTGGATGTTCCTGCTGCTGTGGAGCGGACGTCAAACCCGCAGAGATGCTGACGGTTCCGCAGAACACACAGAGATCTGGAGACCAGCTATCACAGCGTTACCATGGTGATGGTGAAGACACACACACACACATCAAATAGTGGTAATAAGCTTCTGGCTCCCACACACAATTTTGAGTATGTAACACACACACACACACATCTCTCTCTTACACAAACACACACTCTCTCTCTCACACACACACACACACACACATCTCTCTCTAACACAAACACACACTCTCTCTCTCACACACACACACACACATCTCTCTCTAACACAAACACACACTCTCACACACACACACACACACACACATCTCTCTCTAACACAAACACACACTCTCTCGCTCTCTCTCTCTCTCTCTCTCTCTCTCTCTCTCTCTCTCTCTCTGTCTCTCTCTCTCACACACACACACACACACACACATAAATGTTTTATTATCTCTGTGGGGACAGTCTATAGGCGCCATGATTTTTATATTTTTAACTATATATTTGATCCCCTAACACAACCCCTGAACCTAAAGATCCTAGACAACTTTTTGCATTTTTAGATTTTTTAAAATTATCGTTCTTTACAATTTATAGGCTTTTGGTCTAAAGCTCAATTTTGGTCCCCATGAGTTGGTGTGTATTCAGGTTTAGGTCCCCACTAACATATGAAAACCAAGTATTCACACACACACACACTCTCTCTCTCTCTCTCTCTCTCTCTCTCACTCTCTTCTAACTGAGCTTAAGAAATGGAAAAGCATAATAATAAATCATTATGTGTCAAATATTTCAATGGCATTTAATTGTTCTATCAATATGGCATTGAATGTGAATCTGATGATTATTCAGGAAACTGTTTATAGTTTTATGATATTTCCACATCTAGTGAAGGTTAAAGCAGTGTTTTGTTCTGTTCAATAATTTGATTCATTCATGAATTCACATCTGTGTTCTGGTGAACAACAAAACACGCTTCTTTATGTGTGCGTGTGTGTGTAAGTGGGAGTTTCACATAGTTTAGTTTTACTATCTTTTGTATTTAAAGTGACGGATGAATCTATTTTTACTGCGTCAAGTTTTTGTGTTGGTGAAAGTCATTAACTTACTTCATGAACTTAAGTATAGAAATACAAATGAGTTCTCCAAAAAAGCCTCTATACGCGTACACAACACTTTTATTTGAACTACAGTAGAGAAGATTTTATTTTCACATCATGATCTGAGGGTTGTGATTCACAGTCCCACTAAGCGGTTCCTTCAGACGCAGGGTCAGGACATCATTCTGGGCGTTTAATCCGTTCCAAATGACTGATTGCCCCGTTCTGACCCCCGGCCAGCTGAACTGCCCCGCCGCGCCACATCACAGCGCGAGCCCCGCCAACAGTCTCCACGGCAACCGGCGGCCCGACACAGACAGAATGTAGCGTCTGATGCCTTGTTTGGAGTCTGAATGCTGAGAGCCGCGCGTGACGGGCGCTTAGCAACCGCGCGGGGGCCGAGGAGCGGGAACAATGATGCCCTTATGGACCCCCGAGGAACCCTCCTGAGAATCTGATGTGGGAGGAGAATCCTTGAGAACACTCAGCACTACATTCACTCTTGTGTGGAAAAAACACAAATCCACGGAAATCACAAACTCTTTTATTGTAGAAAAGATAGAAAAACCCTGACGCTAAAGATCTGCACAGCTACAATGTCACGATTAGGTGTTACGGTCGTCCTCTAAATCACGCGTTAAAATCACAAAAGAATGTTTTACGGTTATTTTCCTCGTAGTCGACAGAAGTGGTTTGTCTGAGAGTTTATAAAGGGAAGTCCAGCAGATTGACATCAGACGCTCTTTGATAAACAGACTGATTCACAAAAACACAATTATCCAGACAACACCTTCTCTTCAAAAGATCACAAATTGTCATCTTGGCTTTACAGGCGTTCTGCTCAATTTAATACGTTTGCTTTCAAACCAACATTAAAAATCTAATAAAATGCATTGAAATGTTTTCAAGTTTGCGTGAATGTCCATCCAGCAATACAACGTTTGTCATCATAAACAAAATATTAATTATTAATACAAGACAAGATCATTTTACACCAGACTACTATTGTTGATATGTGTATATATATGGAAAACACAAAACAGCCAAATGAAAAACAGTAGTTTTTATAAATGGATATTGAACCAGAAACAAAAATAAACACAATTTATGTTTTTTACTTGACAGAATTGAGTGTAAATGAGATTTGAGTGCTGCAGATCATCTGCAATTTTATTGGATTGTATATATAAAAAATACATGTCCTAGTGTATTTCTGTCATATTTTAAAAACTAAAGATGCAAAAACAGCTAAAGTAAACAATTTATGTGTTGGTATTGTAACTTTAGTACAAGTTTTGACCAAGATCCAGATATTGTAAACAAACATTGATTTTGACGATTTACTATTTATTTATCGTTTACAAAGTTCCTATTTGAAAGATTTCTGGATCTTTTTCCACGGAAGGTTTTGTGTGAACTATTCCTTCACCGGAATATAAATCCTTCACAGTTTAGACACGGATATAAACCGAAGAATCTCTAACACGGTGTTCCGATGATCAGTTCGGCAGGAGCGTCTTTAACTCGATCAAAGAACGCGGCGGGCGACGCCCCGGATACGATCTTCAGTTTCTCCTCTTGAGATGAAGGTGACGACGAGAGGGCTGTAGCGTTGGTGGATGCGGACGAAGACGATGATGATGAAGACGGGTCCGGCACGCACTCCTCGCAACAACAGCAGCAACAGTCCATGAACGCCTGCCCGAGAGACCGACAGATGCAGAGCAGAATCACAGGCGTGGCCCCCGCGCGCACAAACAACAGGAACTGACCAATCAGAGCCAGCAGGGCTCGCGTGGCCACGCCCACCTCCACACCCACGTAGGCCAGGACGATGTTCCAGGCGTTCTCTGGTAAACTACACGTGGCGTATACGACCGCAAGCGCCACAACCGTACGTGTCAGCTGACGCTCGCGACGCGCCCGCTGCCGTTTCTTGGGCGACGAGGTGGAGGAAGAGGAGGACGGTCGGGCGTTCTTGCCGTTTTCATCCGCCACGTGACGTGTGAGCAGCTGACAGGCGGCGGTGAAGAGGAGAGGCAGACAGAAGAAACAGCCGAACGTCCACCACATCCGGGCCTGATGGTACGTCAGCACCAGCGAGTACAGAGACTCGGGCAGATTGACAGACGGCTCCTGACCGCAGGAGTCCAGCGGGAGACCCGTGTGCGGAGAAACGTCCTGAACCAGCTGCCACATCAGAAGCTCTGGAGACGCCAGCACCAGAGAACCCACCCAGATCACAGAGAGTTTGGCCAGGATTGATTGACAGGCCTCGATCTGACGCGGGCGGGGCTGGACGCTGGTCACCGCGTGGAAGCGGTCGATGCTGAGAGCGCACAGAGAGAACGTGGTCACGCCGAGAGATGTCACCTGAACATGACACACAGAAACAAACATGTCAGGTTCATGAAAACACACTTCACTTTTGTGGACACGCTCAATTCCTCTCCAGACATCAGTCCAGGAATCACACAGAAGGTTTGAGTGATGGGAAAGATAACACAACAGATGTAGGTCAACACACACACACACACACACACTCTAACACACACTCACTCACACACACACACACTCACACACACACACACACTCTAACACACACACACACACACACACACTCACTCACACACACACACACACACTCAGCGTGTCTGAAGGCTCATTTAACAGATAATGAGAGTGATTAGTGCTGCTAATTATCCAGAAGACTCATTAACATCACAAGAGCTCACAGTTTAATACACTCTCACAACACACTCTGACAGAGAGACATAAACACTACACACACAGACAGACAGACAGATATATTAACAGAAAGACCGACATAGACAGACAGACTGATATTTATAATCACAGATACAGACAGATATAGACAGACAAAAATAGACTAAGAGAGAGACAGGTCTAACAGACAGAGAGAGACAGATATATGAAGAGAAAGACAGAGTGATATTTATAGATAGACATGAACACATAGATATAAACAGAATGACAGACAGACAGATAGAGACAGGGAGACACATATATAAACAGAAAGAGAGGCAGGCAGATAGAAACAGACAGTCAGATGAACAGACATAGTGGTGGACAGACAGATGAACACACAGACCGTTGAACAGACAGACAGATGAACAAACAGACAGACCGGTGAACAAACAGACAGACAGACTCGTGAACAAACGGACAGGCAGATGATCTGACAGACAGACAGACAGACAGATAAACAGGCAGGCAGATGATCAGATAGACAGGTGAACAGGCAGACAGATGATTAGACAGACAGATGAACAGACAGGCAGATAGAAACAGACAGACAGATGATCAGACAGACAGATGAACAGACAGACAGAAAGATGAACGGACAGACAGGCAGGTGAACAGACAGACAGAAAGATGAACGGACAGACAGACAGGTGAACAGACAGACAGACAGAAAGATGAACGGACAGACAGGTGAACAGACAGACAGAAAGATGAACGGATAGACAGACAGTTGAACAGACGGACAGAAAGATGAAAGGACAGACAGGAGTATAGACAGACAGATGATCAGATAGACAGACAGACAGAGTAACAGACAAACAGACAGATGAACAGACAGACAGAAAGATGAACGGACAGAAAGGAGTATAGACAGACAGACATACAGACAGAGGAACAGACAGACAGACAGATGAACAGACAGACAGAAAGATGAACGGACAGACAGGAGTATAAACAGACAGACATACAGACAGAGGAACAGACATACAGACAGACAGAAAGATGAACGGACAGACAGGAGTATAGACAGACAGATGATCAGATAGACAGACAGATGAACGGACAGACAGGAGTATGGACAGACAGATGATCAGATAGACAGACAGACAGACAGAGAAAGATGACCGGACAGACAGGAGTATAGACAGACAGATGATCAGATAGACAGACAGACAGACGAAACAGACAGACAGAAAGATGAACGGACAGACAGATGATCAGATAGACAGACAGACAGATGAACAGACAGACAGAAAGATGAACGGACAGACAGGAGTATAGACAGACAGATGATCAGATAGACAGACAGACAGAAAGATGAACGGACAGACAGTAGTATAGACAGACAGACAGACAGAAAGATGAACGGACAGACAGGAGTATAGACAGACAGATGATCAGATAGACAGACAGACATACAGACAGACAGATGAACAGACAGACAGAAAGATGAACGGACAGACAGGAGTATAGACAGACAGATGATCAGACAGACAGACAGAAAGATGAACGGACAGACAGGAGTATAGACAGACAGATGATCAGACAGACATACAGAAAGATGAACGGACAGACAGGAGTATAGACAGACAGATGATCAGACAGACATACAGACAGACAGAAAGATGAACGGACAGACAGGAGTATAGACAGACAGATGATCAGACAGACAGACAGAAAGATGAACGGACAGACAGGAGTATAGACAGACATACAGACAGACAGAAAGATGAACGGACAGACAGGAGTATAGACAGACAGATGATCAGACAGACATACAGACAGACAGAAAGATGAAAGGACAGACAGGAGTATAGACAGACAGACAGAAAGATGAACGGACAGACAGGAGTATAGACAGACATACAGACAGACAGAAAGATGAACGGACAGACAGGAGTATAGACAGACAGATGATCAGACAGACAGACAGACAGAAAGATGAACGGACAGACAGGAGTATAGACAGACAGATGATCAGACAGACAGAAAGATGAACGGACAGACAGGAGTATAGACAGACAGATGATCAGACAGACAGACAGAAAGATGAACGGACAGACAGGAGTATAGACAGACAGATGATCAGACAGACATACAGACAGACAGAAAGATGAACGGACAGACAGGAGTATAGACAGACAGATGATCAGACAGACATACAGACAGACAGAAAGATGAACGGACAGACAGGAGTATAGACAGACAGACAGAAAGATGAACGGACAGACAGGAGTATAGACAGACATACAGACAGACAGAAAGATGAACGGACAGACAGGAGTATAGACAGACAGATGATCAGACAGACAGACAGACAGAAAGATGAACGGACAGACAGGAGTATAGACAGACAGATGATCAGACAGACAGACAGACAGACAGAAAGATGAACGGACAGACAGGAGTATAGACAGACAGATGATCAGACAGACATACAGACAGACAGACAGAAAGATGAACGGACAGACAGGAGTATAGACAGACAGATGATCAGACAGACAGAAAGATGAACGGACAGACAGGAGTATAGACAGACAGATGATCAGACAGACATACAGACAGACAGAAAGATGAACGGACAGACAGGAGTATAGACAGACAGATGATCAGACAGACAGACAGACAGAAAGATGAACGGACAGACAGGAGTATAGACAGACAGATGATCAGACAGACATACAGACAGACAGAAAGATGAACGGACAGACAGGAGTATAGACAGACAGATGATCAGACAGACAGACAGACAGAAAGATGAACGGACAGACAGGAGTATAGACAGACAGATGATCAGACAGACAGACAGACAGACAGAAAGATGAACGGACAGACAGGAGTATAGACAGACAGATGATCAGACAGACATACAGACAGACAGAAAGATGAACGGACAGACAGGAGTATAGACAGACAGATGATCAGACAGACAGAAAGATGAACGGACAGACAGGAGTATAGACAGACAGATGATCAGACAGACAGAAAGATGAACGGACAGACAGGAGTATAGACAGACAGATGATCAGACAGACAGACAGACAGACAGAAAGATGAACGGACAGACAGGAGTATAGACAGACAGATGATCAGACAGACATACAGACAGACAGACAGAAAGATGAACGGACAGACAGGAGTATAGACAGACAGATGATCAGACAGACAGAAGATGAACGGACAGACAGGAGTATAGACAGACAGATGATCAGACAGACATACAGACAGACAGAAAGATGAACGGACAGACAGGAGTATAGACAGACAGATGATCAGACAGACAGACAGACAGAAAGATGAACGGACAGACAGGAGTATAGACAGACAGATGATCAGACAGACATACAGACAGACAGAAAGATGAACGGACAGACAGGAGTATAGACAGACAGATGATCAGACAGACAGACAGACAGAAAGATGAACGGACAGACAGGAGTATAGACAGACAGATGATCAGACAGACAGACAGACAGACAGAAAGATGAACGGACAGACAGGAGTATAGACAGACAGATGATCAGACAGACATACAGACAGACAGAAAGATGAACGGACAGACAGGAGTATAGACAGACAGATGATCAGACAGACAGAAAGATGAACGGACAGACAGGAGTATAGACAGACAGATGATCAGACAGACAGAAAGATGAACGGACAGACAGGAGTATAGACAGACAGATGATCAGACAGACAGAAAGATGAACGGACAGACAGGAGTATAGACAGACAGATGATCAGACAGAAAGATGAACGGACAGACAGGAGTATAGACAGACAGATGATCAGACAGACAGACAGACAGACAGACAGAAAGATGAACGGACAGACAGGAGTATAGACAGACAGATGATCAGACAGACATACAGACAGACAGACAGAAAGATGAACGGACAGACAGGAGTATAGACAGACAGATGATCAGACAGACAGAAAGATGAACGGACAGACAGGAGTATAGACAGACAGATGATCAGACAGACATACAGACAGACAGAAAGATGAACGGACAGACAGGAGTATAGACAGACAGATGATCAGACAGACAGACAGATATATCCATGGTTAAGCCGTCATCACATCTGGTTTCAATAGTAAGTGATGCTAACAGTCTTTAATCTCGCTGCTCATAACACAGCAGCACGTGAAGGACTTGTGTTCTGGTGGTGTAATGAGTCTCACTATGTGTCTTCATCTGTGATGATATCGATTATTTGAGCAGGGCTGTGAACAGACAGACAGACAGAACACGTGACACACCTCCACGAAGGGCACTATTCTGCACGACAGGTCACCCGCGAGTCTTCTCTTGGTCAACTCATTGAAGATGACGACAGGCAGACAGAAGAACAGAACCATGAAGTCCCAGAACGCCACACTGGCCAGCACACAGTTCCACGTGTTCTTCAGGTAATAGTCGTGCCACACGATACACATGAGCGCGAGATTACCCACGATGCCCACGGAGAACACGACGAGCGCCAGCAGCATGACCGCGTACGCGCTGTACGACTCCTCCGTCACCGGGTATAACGGGTTGTGCACGCGCAGTGACCCGTTGAAGGTTCTGGGTGTCGTGAAGAACCCGTCGGGGTCGGGATGGGGTCTCGGGTGTCGGTGGGTGTGAAGAACCGGGTGTCGGTCTTTCAGCTTTGATTTAGATCCGCGTGGGACTCTCGGGGGGTGATGTGCTCGGGTCGCGAGATCCTCCTCGCGGTGATGGTGGGATGATGTGGAGCTCGTGTGATCCAGTGCGGGCGATGAAGACTCCACCAGCATCTTCATCTCCACTGCGCGTTTATCCGCGTGCGCTGAGCCAACAAATACCAGACAGAATAATAATCTAAACATCATCATGTGACGTGAATAAAGCGACTTGTGAAGTTAAATGATAAGCAGCGTCTCGTGAAGTGATGTTGATGAGAGGCAGTTTCCATCTGCTCATCTCACATGAACTTTCTACAGCTCTGATGAACTTTTTCACTCAATTCAAGCGCCAGGAATCAAATCTGCCCCCTTGTGGCGCAAATAGGGACATGTGCAACGCATCAGAGCGCCACAGGGGGGCGCCGAAAGCGTGTTTAATAAGAAACATGCGCGCCAAGAGCCAGAAATATAAAAATTAAATAAAGTTAGACTCGGATATGAAAATATAAACAAATACTTTGTAAAGTCTCAATAGTTAAGCCTACATTTGTAAATGACTATTATTGGTCTTTTTAATCCATATTCATTTATCATGACAGTTCGTTTTTAAAGCAATGCAATTTGCTCAAGAATGCACAGGTTAAATATATATATTTATTAATATAATTTCGGCACGTACGATAAATAAACCTTTTTAAAATGCGCAGATTAATCATTATTCACGAGCGGCAACGCCCCTGGTTGATTTCCAGCCAATCGCTGCGCTTCCCGACACCTGAGGTAAAGCTGTAGAGACCCGCGCGTGCGGCGGAAGTCCCTGTCAGTCGAGTTCTGCTTCCAGCGGTAAGTTTAAAACCCCACATAGGGAGAAAAAAAACAACTTAAACCTTATTTAAGTTTTATCTGACCTTTATTGAGCCCGACTGACCCAAACACGAAGCGTTTAGGGAGAAAAAAAACAACTTAAACCTTATTTAAGTTTTATCTGACCTTTATTGAGCCCGACTGACCCAAACACGAAGCGTTTAAACGCTTTCCTTCGACACGATAAACCTGACTTAACTGAATCCGTTTGATTAACGTTACGCGCGCGCGCGATGACTGATTTGGAAAACACGTGCTTTAGCATTACAAGAACAAAACAACCAAAAATAGACAGAACAACTTATTCTACTTTTATTCTTAATATAAGAGGGGTTAAACCTTCACTAGTTCAGCATCTGCAATCATTGAAAGTACAAATCAAAACAGTTCTTTGGAAATGATGTAAACTCACTTTTGTACCGAAATGTATGCAAATTTACAACATTCGTGTGTAATGTGTTTCAGTACAATTATAAGAATGTGATACAATCACTTTAGTAGAGATATAACATCCATTGGCCACAGGAAGTATGACATAGACATGAATTTAACCTGACAAGTATTGCCATGACATCACTAGGCCAATGATAAAGTTTTCTAAAATTAGAGTCTGTTGTGTAAAGGATCTATTTTTATCCCCTTGTGTTCTTTAAATAACCTGAGTGACTGTGTTTCAGCCCCCTGAGGCTCTCAGACGTGACGCTTGGACTGTTTCACCCCCTCAGGGGCTCCTGCGCTCTTCTCATCAACACAATACATGACGTTAAAGTGACAGTTCACCCCCAAAATGAAAATTCTGTCATCATTTGCTCACGCTCATGTCATTTCAGACCTGCATAAATGACTTTGTTGTGTAACACGCAAAGAAAGATATTTGTAAGAACGTCAGCCATGTTCAATTCTGTGACATCATCGACTGCCATTGTAAGACGAATACAATGGTAATCAAAGAACTTAATTCTTGGAGATATCTCACTTTGTGTTCCACAGAACGACAATTTCCTCGCTATGGTAGTTGACGATGTCACGCAGCTATAATGGCTAACATTCTTACAAATATCTTTCTTTGTGTTTAACAGATCAAGGCATTTATAAAGGTTTGAAACAAGTAAATGAGGACAGAAGTTTTATTTGTGGGTGAACTATTTACATTTATTTATTTATCCAAAGCGACTTACAGAGAGTTGAGGGAGCAATAAAGCGAAATGTGTTCAGGAGCAATAATACAAAAGGTGCTAATACCAAGTCAGCTTCAAGAAAAGCCAGAACAAAACCTGTTGAGAGAAAGAGAGAGAGAGTGTTAGTGTGTCTAATCCCTTTAAAGTTCACTGAATAAACATCTGTCACAGGTTTAGATAAAGATGACTGTTTCTGCGGAGGCGTCTTTACATTGAGAGAAGAATCAGATGAAGTGTTTATGATTGTGGGACACATCGCAGACGTCGAAACCGCACCAACGGGTTTTTGTGGTATTGATGTGTTTTCTAGACAACCACTGAAACTCAAGCCTTGATTCACGAGGTTTGATTCATGTCTGACTGAAACAGGATCTGTCGTCCCGTCTGTCTTCATTTGACTCTTCGTCCTCATCCGATTATACAATAACACTTTAGTTTAAGATTAATGTACATAAAACAATAAAATTGCGTACACCAATTATCAGTCTGCCATGTATCATGCATTCATATAATTTCATCGAATTTCATATTTAGTGATGCTCTGAAGTATCATAATGACATAGTATATCATCAATATGCCATATATGTTGGGTATGGGTTATATGGATATGTTTAACATCATGTGTCCAGCACGTCTTACTTTTATTTGGCTTTATTTAAACACAAATCGATACACAAAAGTAGTTGTGCATAAAAAATATATTGTACACGTGACAGAAAACCAACGAACAATGAAGATAAATCACTCTCATGCTATTTATATGATAAATGTTGTAAAATAATATATTATTAACAGATTTTTGCCATGTTACACCGTAGGACACATCATGTACAGTGTTTTTGTCAACAACCCATAAATTCACGGCAGAAATCAAGATTATTGACTTTATCAAATTACTTTATCATTTTTTTTGTTCTGTTGATCACTTTAGAAGACATTTTGAAGAACAGTTCTGCGGCACCTCTGACAACCATTGTCATTTTCCTACTATGGGAGTCAATAGGGGCAAAATCTGTTTGGTTATACGCATTCTTCCAAATATCTTCTCTGTGTTTATCAGACTAAATGAATGTATACAGATTTGGAACAACTTGCAGGAGAGTAAATGGTGACAGAATTTTCTTTTTTTGGTTTTTTTTTCTTTTTTTCTTTTTTTACAGTAGAGGGCTGTAACATTCCGTATTCCAGTATCAAACATCAACTACAGAAAAAGCCTTTCTGTCACTTCTCTTATATTCTCATGTTTCTGGGATGTGTCCGCCACTCATTTCACATTGAAATCTAAGTTTTAAATGTGAAAATAGCATTTAAATCTGCAGTTTTCGTCAATTCTGTCTTAACACCCCATCTACATGCCACTTGTTTATATATAAACTAAATCCACACGAATAAAAAATCAGACGATTATAAAAAGCTGCGATGCATAAAGTCATTTTTCAATTTGCGAATAACCGTTACATCGCACGTCACATTAATAAATCCATTCTCAATGTGTTGTGTTGTGCAGAACTATGCGCAGCACGCAGCAGCAACAGGTTTCACTTTGCAATTTTGCACGTCTTCTGCAAATGTTTACGCTGTTTGACAAAGCAGTCCGATCGGACCCAGAGAGACGGGTTCTAGAGAATTTGATAACCCTGAGACCCGACAATTGTGTGTGTGCAGGCGTGTAAAGTGTGTCAAGGCTGTTTGTTTAGCGTATGCCGTATTGTGTGTGTTTGTGTGGGTCAGGTCATGCTGATGAAAGTTTTCTGTAAACGAGATCCATTGTGTCGCTGAGCATCGGCCAGCTATTGTCAAAGCAACTGACTTCATTCTTCTGTTGAGAACCGGCCCGACCAGACGTTCAGGTTCTGGCCTTTCTTACACAAGTTCAAGTCAAACACTGTGCAGTTACGGTCAACATGCTTCTCTCATTCCAACCGGTTAATAACAGGGTCATCTGGTTAATCATCACGTGAACGCTGTTGTGTGATTCTGATCATGCAGGGCGTTCAGTTAAAGGGCTTATTAAAACTGACTCATGGAAGAATTGTTTGCATTTACACATTTAAAAACTGATTCAGATTTTTTTTATCAGCTTTAGCAGATTTTATATTGGCAAAACTCATCACTAACGGTTGCTAAAGGTCGCTGCCAGGGCATTTGTTGTGCTTGCTAAGGTGATCTGCATTGCTAGTGTGTTGATGTGTGTTTGCTAACGTGGTCTATGGGGGTTGATAAGGGGTTCTATTTTGCTATTGTTTGCTCTGGAGGTCTAAGTGGTTGTCAGTGTGTTGCTAGGGGTGTTGCAAAGATGTTCTGGATGGTAAATGTGTTGCTATGTGGTTGCTAGGGTGTTCAGAGTAGGTATTGTGTTGCTAGGTGATTTTATTACGGTGGTCGTTACGTGTGTTGATGTGTGTTTGCTAACGTGGTCAAGGGGTTGATAAGGGGTTCTATGTTGCTATTGTTTGCTCTGGAGGTCTAAGTTGTTGCCACGTGCTTGCTGGTACGTCTGTAAGACGTCTGAAAAATATCTGGAAAGCATTTGCTGTGTATAAACATCTGCTAAACGTCCTAGAGCAGTTTAACATACATTCATCATAACTTATAAACATCTTACAGACATCTTCCAGACGTCTATATGACATCTGACAGCAGACGTCTCAGAGACGTATTGCAGATGAGCAAACAATCAAAAAAACATCTTGCACATGCAAATGCAGACATCATACAGACATGTGGATGTGTGCTAACAGGGCTTTAGATAAGCGGGAATAGTGATAGCTGCTTGAGCAGTTGTTTATCAATGATTAAATAAAAGGAATTGAAATAAAAGTGTATTTAAATTGTATCTTTGATGACAATCTGCAGTGTGTGTGCATGTGTCACCCTGAACACACTTTGGCACACATAATGTTTCAGCTCATCTGATTTGATACTGGTTTGGTTTGTAATGGTCTCGTGCTCATGTTTCTGAGCTGGACTCCAGTTAAACCAGTCTTTAGTCAAATCCTTACCACTGCGGAGCAGGAAGAGACCGATTTAGACCCGATAAAGTTTTATCTGGTCATCACATGGCAAATATCCACTCCCGATGTGTGCACAAGCTGAACAACACATATTTCAACCTTAAGAACTTGTTAGGAACACATCAAGCCAGACAGATTGATTTGTTTCTGAACGTACAGTGACTTTAAAATGTGTTTGGAAATAAAAACGTCTGAAGGTCATTAAATAAGATAACAGAATATTGAAGCAGGCTATTAGTGATATTAGTTAAGATATGAAGAATGAAGTTGAAGTTCAACACAAACACGTGCCTTTTGGACTATATGCACCTGTTGAAGTTTCTACAGCATTAATTGATCCTATACATGAAGATCTTAATATTAAAGTAATGTGCATGTCAGTTCATGTTTACAAATTAAGAGTTCCTGTGTTTTTAATGTTTAACTGTGTTTTGATTGTGCACTCCCATGTCAATCAAACTGCAGTTGGGTTGTTTTGAATAAGTAATACAAAAAACACCTAACTAACATAATAAAACATGATACCACTATAAAATGTTTCTGTTTTTGTAAATAAACTCTTCAAGTGCATTGTAACGTGTTTTTAACATCTGTAACCATTTGAACACATTTAACAGATCTTTATCTTTTTAAATGTAAAATTGATTAATAAAATGTTATAATTGCATTCATTTTTATGACAAGCTTCCAGTAAAGTGAAAGGAATTTGGAGTTTTTGCACTGGCGCAGGAAACATATCAGGTTCTTTGTTGACACACATTTGTCATTTCTAACATATTTGAAGTGCAGATTGTCCTCACGCACTCCACACATCACATGTTTATATAACAGCCATCTGTCGCTCATCGCCGACACACTTCAATTCAAAATGACACTCAACAAACCATCTGCACCTCAGTTTACCCCACAACCACTTCACGTTTACTATTCAATGTCAAATGTAGACGAATAACACGGACGAGCTACACAGTAGAAAAATCTGAAATATTCCATCAAATATTACTTTAAATTTCCCTCTTGTAAAATTATAGGGCAAAAGGATATATATTAAAACTGTTTCCCAGTTTCTCTTGTAAATTTGTTGTCTTTTTCTGTAATGTTTTCGTTTTTGACCATATTTACAAAATAAACTGTATAAAATATTGTACAAAAACGCTGGGGCTCCAGAAATAAACTGTAAAATATATTTTTTTCCCTGTAAAATTTCAGTTTATGCACGTTTGTCTCGTAAATTTGCGGTCTCTTCTGTAATTTTGGGGCTTTTCGCTGTATTGAGAAAAGAATCCATAAAATCTGTAAAAAAAAACATTACAATTCTGTTTTTTTATGTTACGTGGTAACTCCTTAAAAAAATAACCGAAAAACTCTGTAAAATTACAGTCTTTTGGCGGTGTTGGTTACATGTGTTAAGTTTAATCAACATTTTTTATAACCTCGATTCCTGTCAGCGCTGTAGATTATTGCACATTATGACGGTAATGTGCAAACATATATGCAAACATATTTGTGTGTGTTTTATTTAAAGCAACACTGCAGCATGTGTGCTTTCATAACTTAAAGATGCAATAAAATCCAATACAAGCTCAAGGGAATAGATATTCTAACACGCACACAAACACACAATAGACGTGCGTAGCGCGCACACAAAGACACAAAGACTCTTTACACCTGCAGCGAGCGACACATACCTGTTGAGCAGGTGTATTTGGCATGGCTCCAGAGTTTCACGTTTGCACGTCTTTTACTGGAAACCCCATCTGCACTGCCCGTAAACCCAGCCCTGTGGGCGGAGCCTGCTCGCTGATTGGCGGGCCATGATGTCAGCGTTGGGTATTGTGTTTGGTATCATTCTGGTTCAAATGTTAAACCGACAACTAACCCGTAAACGGATCACAAATCCACTCTAGACAATCATTAAACTAAAGCAACTTTCACTTCTGCATCTGTGTCCTCGCTGACCCCGCGCTGGACATCACAAACACCAGTGTATTCTCATCGATCATCTGTGCGAGATCTTATATCTTACCCATAATCCCCTGCACTACACATGCGTCTAAATTGATACTAATAGCAAAACATGTTGCTCTTCAATTCACATCCACCCAAAGGATCACATGAAAAACACTGTACTTCGTCCAAACGACATCAAAGACGTAAATTACCCAGCATTCCTTTCTTCCGCGTGTTTATTAGCCTCTCATGTGTGTCATAAGCTTTTTATTGCTCTGATAAAGAACTCTTACGGTAAACCGCAGTACTGTATTAATATCCACACCCTTCTTGCTCCTGTTTACCGTTCACATCGCTGACCTCAATCGCTTAATATTAAACCTCAAACACGTGACCTTTGACCCACACTTTAATCTGAAGCCAAACACAAGTCGGCGTCGTTCGGTGCCATTGGTTTGTGTTTGCAAGCACATCACACACAATAAACCCTCACATGATTTGATGGTTTTGATGGCCAAAAAATGAGTTGTTGTTGAGTTTTCCAGGATGATGATGTGACACGTGCACGTAGAAATCCATCTTTCTTTTGATATCATGATGGCTTTAGGTGAACTTTGACCTTTAATGCCGTTTATATGATACGTGATGAGGTTCACAGTCACAGCTTGTCTACATACACACTGTGTATAGAATTGTGTTTGTGACATTTCCCATTATAGCTATTGTTTGTGTGTCGGTGGGTGTGTTTTATGACATCACAACAATCAGAAGTATTTCAGATGGGAAACAGATGAAAACAATATTTGAGAAGTACGTCAATGCAGTGATGTGATGTAAGAGGTCAGAGTTCAGCTTTGCGATGTTGAGGGTTTATATGATACTGCTCATGTCTGACTTCATGATGTTTGTGTGTGTTCATCAGTTCCACAGAAGCAGGTCAGTGCACAGAATACACTCGCTACAGATCTGAATCATTATAGATCCATAAAACACTCTTGATATCAGAGGAATGTTTTAAGTTCTCAGGTGTGACGTGTTTCTGCATTTACAGTCCAAGAGCTTAAGAGCTTGTGTTCACATTCAGATGTGTGTGTGTGTCCAGTGTCATATGCAGCGTTGCTCAAGTCTGGAAATTGAGGACACACAATAGAAATGTTGAGATGAGTAGAGCTCATAATACACAACAGTGATGAGCTGAAACAGGCCTGTTACTACACTCCATAACACACACAACAGTGATGAGCTCAAACAGGCCTCTTCTACACTCCATAACACACACACCTCTCAAACCACTCACACCCTAAAACCTACACACACCAATGCTATGTCACAAATTCTTTCACACACACACACACACACACTTCATCACAAGCACACATACACACTCTTCATCACACACACACATGCACAAACACTAAATCACACACTCTTCATCACACACACACACTTCATCACACACTCTTCATCACACACACACGGCATCAAACACTCTTCATCACACACACGGCATCAAACACTCTTCATCACACACACACACTGAATCACACACTCTCCATCACACACTCACACTGAATCACACACTCTTCATCACACACACACACACACACACACACACTGAATCACACACTCTTCATCACACACACACACACTCTTCATCACACACTCACACTGAATCACACACTCTTCATCACACACACACATGCACACACACTGAATCACACACTCTTCATCACACACACACACTTCATCACACACACACACGGCATCAAACACTCTTCATCACACACACACTCTTCATCACACACACACTCTTCATCACACACACACTGAATCACACACTCTTCATCACATACACACACTGAATCACACACTCTTCATCACACACACACTCTTCATCACGCACACACACTGAATCACACACACTCTTCATCACACACACACTCTTCATCACGCACACACACACACACACACACTGAATCACACACTCTTGATCACACACTGAATCACACACTCTTCATCACACACACACACACTGAATCACACACTCTTCATCACACACACACACACACACTGAATCACACACTCTTCATCACACACACACACACTGAATCACACACACACACACTGAATCACACACTCTTCATCACACACTCACACTGAATCACACACTCTTCATCACACACACACATGCACACACACTGAATCACACACTCTTCATCACACACACACACTTCATCACACACACACACGGCATCAAACACTCTTCATCACACACACACTCTTCATCACACACACACTCTTCATCACACACACACTGAATCACACACACTCTTCATCACACACACACACACACACACACACACACATGCACACACACTGAATCACACACTCTTCATCACACACACTTCATCACACACACACACGGCATCAAACACTCTTCATCACACACACACTCTTCATCACACACACACTCTTCATCACACACACACTGAATCACACACACTCTTCATCACACACACACACACACACACACACACACTGAATCACACACACACACACAGAATCACACACCCTTCATCACACACACACACACACACACACTGAATCTCACACACACACACACAGAATCACACAGCCTTCATCACACACACACACTGAATCACACACACTCTTCATCACACACACACACACACACAGAATCACACACACACACACACTGAATCACACACACACACACTGAATCACACACTCTTCATCACACACACACACACACACACTGCATCACACACCCTTCATCACAAGCACAAACACTCTTTTCATCACAAACATACACACGCACATTGCAACACACACACTCTTCATCAAACACACACAAATATCACAAGACCACATTTACATTTACACTTATGCATTTGTCAGACTTTTATTCAAAGTGACTTTCATTGTTTTATCCTCTACATGTGTTTCTAAGTATGTGCAATCCCCTGGGACCGAACCCACAACCTTGTGTTGTTGACACCACTGAGCTACAGGAGCTGTGTTGTTGTAAATTGAACAGATGAACTTCATTTCTCTTTTTTTCTCAAAATAAACATTGTTTACTCTTTAAATGTTACCCATGATGCATGTTTACGCATTGTTAGTGTTGTTTGTTAAAGCCGCACACACACTATTTCTGTCAGAATGACTTCTGCAGAATGCTTAAGGCTAGCTCCGCCCACATCCTGTCTCTGCCCTGGTGATCTCACAGCCGTGATTTGCATAAGTATGCAGGGATTTTCCCTCTCATTCCCCGTTAACTTCCAACTAAAAACAGTGTCAATCATGACAAAAGTTACAAAACATTCATTATTCCACATGTTAATCATTTCAGATGTCTGTCAATATTCACTCAGTGTTGATTCAGTGAAACATTATTTATAAATCTCGTAAAACCTGACATGATGTTCACTGTCTTTGGTTTATAACACATCTCACAGACACAGAGCAGTTGTCAAACATAACACACAATATGAGAAAAACAAAGGTCCAGTGGAGTGCATTGCATTGTGGGAGTGACACTCTCTCACTGTTGATTAACATACATGTGCATCAGTCATGTGATCACGTGTTTGAATCTCAATGAACACGCATACAGATTCAACATTTTGCTTGAATTCACTGTATTTTCTTGTTTGACAAAAGCATGAATGCAGTAGTGTGGTCACACAAGTGAACAAACTAGAGCTGCACATTATAACGCATGGGGCTGCGCAAATCCGCAAACCGCGATATTGCGCAATATCTGAAGGTTTCAGAATTTCAAAAAGTTACGTATAGACCACTTTAGATGACGTACACAATGCTGATCCACATTTTTTAACGCTACACAATGGTTAAACAAAATGCAACTAACTAAACCAAAATGTTAAACAGATATCTAACATATGTAAGATTTTAAAAAATAAATCTGAACGTAGAAGTTCTTCTGGACCAGTGTTTACATCTTGAGAAGTGGTCAGTAGCAGAGGTGTATAGTCCAGGTGCCAGAAAGTAGAAATCCTGTCCAGCAGCTGTTCCAACCATCACTAAACCAGCTCCTCTACCAGGTAGATGAGCTCATTAGTGAAAACACATGTTCTAGATTTAGAGGCGGATTCAAAAACATGGCAGGATTTTTACTTTCTGGCACCTGGACTATACACGTGTGGTCAGTAGTCTATAAATTAATGCAGAATGCAAGAGAGACGTGTGTGGAAGATGATCAATAATCTGAAATAATGTCAAATATGGATGTTGTTATATAATTTTTCTGCTTTCCTGTAGCTCAGTGGTGAGAGGATTGTGTTGACAACGCAAGGTTGTGGGTCTGATCCCAGTGGATCTCACATAACTAAGTATAAATGTAAAGGAAAATGAAATGTAAGTCACAATTTCAAATGCATAAATGTAAATATCATTATTAGTTTGTAAATATATATTTTATATCTTGATCATTATTCTATCGCGCATCGCATTATTTAGCAATTGATCACACAGCACATTTTTCTTTAACGTCGTGCAGCCCTATTGGTTTAAGATATTTTAGAACAATTTAAATCGGATTTAAAAACAAACAAATATCGTATCGCATTATTTGGCATGCTATCGCATTTTTCTAAAATATGGAACGGCCCGATATTACGATGATTAAAATATCACACATGTCCTTTCAAAACCTCGCTGTCCAAATGAGCTGTTTTTCATGAAATGGAAGAAGAAACTGTACTTTTGAAAAGGGATAATCCACGGCTAACATCTTTTAATGCAATGGTTATTTGCTTAGTTAAAGATTGAATTGATGTTTACAGTGTCATTTTAGATAAAACAGGTGAAAATTACAGTTATTTTTGTTAGTTAATTTGAGATGTAATCAAACTGACTTGGACTACCTGTGCATTAAAGGGTTTTAACGCAAGGCTAGCTGTGGATTATCCCGTTTATACCATGGTTATCTGCTCAGTTAAAGCTTTCATTGATGTTTACAGTGTCATTTAAGATCAAACAGATGAATATGACGGTTACTTTGTTACTTCATTTCATTTGAAATGTAATCAAACTGACTGGAACTACCCACACACCTTCCAGCCAATCAGAATCAAGTATTCAAACTCATAAAGCACTTTTGAATACTTGTTATTGTTTATATGTTTTATAAGTGAGCAACATTAAGGTGACTAATAATGATTTAAAATGATGAAATATGAAGATGTGAGGTCTCAGAAATATGAGTGTGATAGTTGATCAAGGGAAAGTGTTCAGTGCAGGTGAATGATTAACCATCACACAGAATGTCAAACATGTGTGATATTTATTCAATAAGAGACACTTGTGTGATCAGTATTTGATGATGGAGATGTTGTGCGTCTTCTCTCTTTACAACGTCGTTGTGTTTTACTGGCTTTCATCATCTCCTAGAAGAGCAATCAAGCGTTTTATCATTTATAAAGTCATCTTTGGACTCTTCAAACCTGTGATGTCGTCTTTAACTGAGGACTGCTGGGAACTATTCTCTTCATTCACTTAACTATCTAGACTCACACACACAGAGGAAGTGTTGTGTTGCGCTGGGGCGGCAGTGGCTGTGTTTAATGGGAAACACATGAATGAGTTTTTCAGACACGCCTGTCTCTCATCGCAGGTTATGTCACTTCTAATGGAAGATGCATCGACATTTCCTGATATCATCACAATACAAAAACACAATATGAATGAACAATACACACTGCACTCCCCCGAGACTATCACATTTCACAGCAGTTTCTCTTTCACTGAAACCCTCCAGCTTGACTCTGACGGGACAGACTCTGAGCTCATGAACGAGATGTTAGAGACTCTGATGAGCTCCAGAACTCATGTGAGAAGAGCCGAGACACATCTGAGACGCACAACATGCAGCAGAAATACACACTACAGTTACTCTTCATTTCATCTCATAACCCCGTCACACACATGCACACACACACACAAGCACGCAGACAATCATAAATATAACACGCTCACACACACACACACACACACTGAATTACAAACTCTTCATCACACACACACACTGCATCACACACACAGACAATCATACATTTAAATGTGTGTCGGTTATATTTATGATTTTGTGTGTGATGAAGAGTGTGCGTGTGATGCAGTGTGAGTTTGTGATGCAGTGAGTGTGTGTCTGCGTGCGATGAAGAGTGTGTGATGCAGTGTGTTGGTGATGAAGAGTTTGTATGTGTGTGTGTGTGTTAGCGTATGATGAAGAGTGTGTGATGCAGTGTGTTGGTGATGAAGAGTGTGTGTGTGTGTTTGTGTTAGCGTATGGTGAAGAGTGTGTGTGTGTGTGTGTGTGTGTGTGAGATTGTGTGTGTGTATGTGTGCATATGATGAGGAGTGTGTAATGCAGTGTGTGTTTGATGAAGAGTGTGTGTGTGTGTGTATGTGTGCATATGATGAGGAGTGTGTGTTTGATGAAGAGTGTGTGTGTGCGTATGATGAAAAGTGTGTGATGAAGAGAGTGTGTGTGTGTGTATGTGTATGTGTGCATATGATGAGGAGTGTGTGATGCAGTGTGTGTTTGATGAAGTGTTTGTGTGTGTGTAAGCGTATGATGAAGAGTGTGTGATGAAGAGAGTGTGTGTGTGTGTGTGTTACACATTACATTAGAACAAATGGCTTCTTGTCAAAAGCGTTCTTGTGTTGTCATTTATCTTGTGTTATTTGTTTCATCACTGTATGTGTTTCAGTGACATGTGTGCTCTTGTTTGTCAGGCTCATGGTTGTGACGCTGCTTTGATCCTCATCTTCATCATCAGATGTCTTCCACAGAACTCGGCTGGAATTTGACGTTCAAAAGAAACATGACGGGACTTGAGTTTCAGAAACCACACTGAGCGCAGAAAACGTGTTCCTATGTGAGGTCGACACAACCACTCACACCGTCCTCATGAATAAGTGTCAAGTGCAGCCAATCCAACTACACAATTCTGTGTCATGAGCTTTTATGAGCTGTCTATAAATTCATGTGATGTGGATTCAAAGTTCAGTGTAGGACAAAATGAAAAAATCCAGAAAACATTCTCAATCTCGAGCCCAGCCTATCGAAACAATGCCTACAAGAGTCATGCGTGTCAGTTAGTTACACAACACAACACATATCTGCAGAATGAACCCACCACACACTGACACGCTTTTATATTATATAGTAGAAACGTCAATTAATCCTGGAGTGAAACTGCCGGACGGATTCTTGTGAAAGAAGCGATGAGATCTCAGGTGACTGTAATTTCAGGTTGCAGATCTCACAGGGATTAAATCCACATGCGGATTGGCATGAACTTCACAAGACGACTCTCCCCTCGGCCTTGTTTTGCATGCGGGTTTGTAATTCAAATGTCATTGTGTGTCATGCGTGTGCGTGTTTATTTGAACGTTGCGCCTCTAAACAAGAGTCTCTTGTGCTGCAACATGCAAATGTGCAGCTGCGATGAAACATGCGATTGTTGACGTGCCGATGTGCTGAAGACGGAAAACACGCCTTCGCGTTTAAATATGAGAAATTAAATCAGGTTTGTTTGGCTTGACCTGATATTTTAGTTCTGCATTTTAAAATTCGTTTTTATTTTAATATCGTTTTTCAAATTTTCAGTTTAATTTCAGTTGATTTCCTTTATTATCTTTTATTATGCAAACAATTTTCGATTTAGTTTTTGTAGATTTTAGTTTCAGTTTTAGTTTGATTCCAAGCTGTCGGCCAAACCCGGTATCTTTGAACGCACAAAGACAGAGTCGCGAACTGTGAGCTGATAGCTACGAAACGAGGTTTGTCGAATTTTACCTCTTATTTTAGCCCCACAAATCTCTTCTTCCACCAAGACGATACATTTGATTTTCCAGTTTCAGTTGAAAACCCGAAATTATCCAAAATTTCACTCGGTCATCTTTGACTAGGCAGGTATCCTACTGTCTTCTTCTTCACACAAATGAGCGTAATGCGTTATCCATAGAATAGAACACAATTAGCCACAATGTGAATAGACCTCATTTTTTATGAAAACTATTATTTATTTTTGATAATATCATCTTATTTTAGTTCCTTTTTAAACAACCGTCGTTAGTTTCCCTTCATTTTTGTTGTTTATTTATTTACATTTAAAAAAAATTCAGGTGACAAGTTTTAGTTTTTGTTTACGAAATCATCACTGATGTAAACTTTCCAAACCGAAGATGCAAAACGCTAGACTTTGTGCGGCAGAATGGCTTGTTTTTTTTTAAGGAGGACCTGATGTGTCGTGCGTTGAGGTTTAGTAGCGTCTCACTCTTGGCACACATCAGTGATATCTGATCACGAAAGTCAATGTTGAAGTAAGGTCTGGCTCATAGTTCAGTAGGGTGAGGCTCAAATATAAGATAATCTTTGATGAGATTAATCTGGAAGGATCAAAAGTGGAAAACACAGGTCTTCCTTAGAACATGACTTTATTTTAGAAAAGCGTTGTACAAAACACAAGTCAAAGTAAATAAACTTGTACACCATCTGAGAGAAAACCTCATACGCAATATTCAGTGACTGAAATCACAAACGAATTGAACAAAATCTGATTTGCACTTGATTGAGAAGCATTTCGACTGTCAACACAATCTATACATTTGTAAAAAGTGGAATAGATACATCATCACTGCAAACATACTTCATATCACCCTCCTTCTGTCAAATTCAACTGCTCACATCGCTCTACATTTAAAAAACATGCGTCGATACAAAGAGTCGTAATATAGAATATAAAGATGAGATTGAAGCCACGCCTGCGTGCCATCATCACAAGAGCTCATCTACTGGAGCAACAGCGCACTTTTACCGGTTCATAAAACCTACTCGAGCCATAACACTGGCTTACAGTTTCAGCGAAAGCTTTCCTTCTGGAAAGAGTTTGTTTCTAAAGAGAGGATCTCACGTTCCTCATTTATCACGAGTTCAAAGTCTCTACGTGTGAAGGCGACCATCTTTCCTCAGGTCGTCTTCAGTATCCCGTCTCCTCGACCCTCCAGCCGCTGGAGTTCTTCCCAAACTTATAGACGAGCCTTCGTCCGTCCACTCTCTCCAGAATGTCTCTCTTGTAGTAATATCTGTCAAAGAAAAACACACGTTTGGATCAATCCTGGAGTGGCGATGACCTCACATTACATCTACAAGAGGTTTTGCTCATTTGCAACACGTCTCTGAGACATCTGATGTCATAAAGACGTCTAGAAGACGGACGTGAGATGTTGAGCAGACGTGTGTTTACCTCATGGCTCTGCTGAGCTTCTCGTACGTCATGCTGCTGTTCTTCTTCTTCTGACCCCACAGCTGAGCCACGGCCTCCGACTTCAGGAACTTGAAGACTCCGTCCCGCCGGTCCTCCCACTTCATCAGACCCTGATTCTGCTCGGGGTGGATGAGGATATCTCTGATGAACTCCCATAGGTGAGTTCCTCTCGGAGCTGAAAGGCATCGACCCGTTGAGTACGAACGCTTGTCTCACATCCGATACTACATCGCACGCAGATCTTTGTACTCACCGTGTTTGCTTTTCTTGGACTCGATGATGGGATCGAACCCCTTCGCCTGCTTGGGAGGTCGCCCCCTGCCTCTTTTCTTGGCTTGCACTGGTTCCGGTTTCACGGCTTCCACTGAGGAGAAAAGAAGACGCGGGATGAGTTTTTTTTCCTGCTTGGTTTCTGGTGGCGTGAACTGAACCAGAGGAACTTACTGGGGACGGAGTATTCTGGATCAGAATCGCTTCCACTGCACTCAGGCGAACTCGGGTTCATCAAGCTCCCTGCAAGAACCACAAAGAGAAACTTCAGACCTATGGACGCGTGAAATGTTTGGTTTGGAGTCTAATGTTAAAGCAAGTGTCACATACCGTTGTGAGAACTCTGCAGACTCTCGGACAGAGAATCATAACCGTGGTCGCTCTCTGGAGTCAGCTGGTTTCTGTACTCGCTCAGGTAACTGTATTCGGCCTCAGATCTGTCTGTAAACACACATCACATCATGTTAAACATTATTTGTGATGCGCACTTGAGAGGCGGTCAACAAACACGATTCTTACCTGTGGGCTGAACCACCACCGTCTCCAGCAACGGCCCCAGACCCGGCACGCTCATGAAGGGAAACAGGAGGTTGTCCAGGAGGTCGAATTCAGATTCGCTCAGAACCGTGTTCTCGTGGAGATCCAAAGCTACAGATTGAATGGAGATGTTTAGCACGGAGAACTTGAGAAGATTCTCCGAAGTTAATATAATCCGCTGCCTCACCATATCTGGTTCTCAGGTTCTCCAGACTGTGATGGAGTTTATCTCCGAACACGGTCCCGAACAGACCCATCAGAGCGTCTCTGGACATCCCGCAGAGCATCGGCCCGTCCATGCTGCAGAAGGCCATGTTCAACAGACTGGCGTCAAACCGGCTCTCCTCCACCTGGTATCCGATCCACTCCAGGACGTTCTGTCTGCTCCACGACTGCGGATTCACCTGGTGCCAGAGACCTGCCGGAGAAGAACGGGTTGAGAGAAACGTCAGACTCAAGTACGTATGTGAGCGTCAACAATGAGCGCATCGCCGGAGGATCGAAACGAAAGCGTTTACAAGTTAAACATTCCCTGAGTTAATGAGTGTAAGAGTCTGTGGCGCTGGGATGTCAGATTACGTCGCGGCTGGACGGGTGAGATGTGTTGTGTGTGTCTGTGAGCTCTCACCTGTGGTGTTGATGTTGTTGTTGTTGTTGAAGGTGAGATCAGAGAGTTGTGGCACTCGCAGCGTCATGTTCAACAGGTTGGGCTGCGGATCGGACGGGTACAGGTTGGCATTTGCGTTGTTGAGGATTTGACAGAGTTCACTCGACGCCATTAGATTTCTGTCAGAACAACGTGGAATGTTTGATAAAGAAACGCACAAAATATTTTTTATTTATTTACATTTTTAAAGCATTTCAAATTTATTTCATTGGCACTTTTGACAGTTTCTGCATCGTTGCAAACGCAGCTTAAACACGTAACACACACGTGAAAGTAATTCAATTTCTCAGTGTTTAAGATTTTGATGAATGATGAGGTGAATGATGAGGTTTACCTGCGGCAGTGATGCTAAACTCTTGATGTGTTCGGGTTCAGGTGTAATAATCCAGACTGTGAAGGTCTAATGTCAGTGGTGTTCAGGTCGTTCACACTTTCCAGAGTTTGTGCTCATTCACCTGCTGACTGACTGAATATATAGCTGACTGAGGGGTGTGGCCAGGTGAGACTGGAGAGGCGGGGCCATGTGAGTGCGGCTGGTAGGAGGGGGAATTCCAGCGAACCTCTCTTTCTCGCTCTTTCTCTCACTCACTCACTCACTCTCTCATTCACTCTATCTCTCTGTCTCTCTCTATCTCTCC